>BQNB010017449.1:0-59632 GCA_026074375.1 Tanacetum coccineum | reverse complement strand
AATCTCGAGTAGGATACTCGGGGAGTGGAGTAGGGCGAAGAAGAACTTCGTAGCCGAACCACTATAAATCTTGGTGTCTTGGTTTGATTGTTCCTTCTCTTATCTCTTTAATTTGTTGTGATTGTTATTTATTATTAGTTTAGATATTTACTTGGTTGATTCATATTGTTGGTTGGTTAAACATACTACTCAAATCTAAGTATTTTGAAAGCAAAGTTTTTTAAAACATCAAACAAACCTGTAAACTATTCAACCCCCCTTCCCTCTTCTAGTTTCCACAGTTTGGCATGTGGAACCTTTTGAATTTTTTGTATTTAAGACATAGACTTAAAGTCCGCGAGTTGAATCAACACTAGAGGATATATACTGAGTGAGTTATGGCCAAAATAAAACCGGTAAAAGATTATGTCCCAAAAATAGTTTGACCTTCATGTCTTGTAAGACACATATGGACCCTTTAAGCTTTGATTCATGTTGTAAGACTTATATTTTTGGAAAGACAACTCAAAATCTTTCAACCGAGACTTTTGGATGAACTTGTTTCAGTAGAAAATAAAAGAGTTATAAACCTAAGAAGTTGGAAGTAATTTCTACCATAGAAAAAATGCTCATATTTTCTAAGTTTAATTATTTAGTAAACTTGATTTAAATTACATTTTTGAACTTGGTAACCATTAGATACAAGTATATATGGGTGATAAAAAGATTTATAAAACTCACATGCATTTAGTTTACTTCATGTTGTAAACCTGAAGCGCCTTATAATTTAATTAGGTTGCGGTTAGGATACTTGTTACTTTTGACCTCGTACTACTCCGGAATCATTTATTTGCTTAAGATGAGTTTCATAGCCCCAGTTTTTACTTGTTTTGAAATACTTAGGGTGAGAATACATTGCTTACTTTTATTTATGGACACGAGTACTTTAAACTTTTATGGAATGCCTAAGTACCCTATTGCCATGAACTCCCCTTTTATCATGAACCATTAATTACTTTGTGTAAGCACAAATGCATTGAGTATATCTATTGGGGTTGACAACCCTCGTTCGAGTATGCATATTGTTAGCTACCATGTCGAATGGGTGCATTTCATATGAGGAACTTTAGGTGTTTGGCAAAGTATCTACTTTTGGGAAAAACTTGTAACTACTTGAACTTTGGTTACATTAACGCTTCGGTGTCATGAGCTTAGTGCATTAGTAATACTTTTTGTGTGATATTGTATTCGTTATAATAGTCACATACACTTGGAAATCTTGTTGTCCACACTTATACTTATCTAAACCTATGATCTCACCAACTTTATGTTGACGTTTTAATATGTATTTTCTCAGGTCAACAACTTGCATGGCTAGCTTGTTGGGGTCACATGTAGGTTACCCAATTGCGGTCTCATCTTTGAAGTCTTTTCCTCCATAACTATGTTCATTTGGTCGTCATTTAAACAATTTATCATTTTGTTTTGAAACAATGTGTTTTATTTGGTTGAAAACTTATTTTACTTAAATGTATCGAATGAACATCTTTTAAATGACTCATTTAAAGGTCGTTATTTATATTCTTGTGTTTCTTTGTGCTATGAAGTCATGCGCCGGTTACCTTTCCGCTGTGATATTTTAGGGGTGTGACAGGTTACATTATTTGTAACATTGTTGTTAGTAGTGTCAGTTTGAAAAGCATTTTTTTCTATTTACAGTATTTGTTCCAGACACGATTGGATCTTTATTTTAAAATTTTTGAACGGTTTATAAAATGGTTTTATAAATCAAACCGCTATGATACCAATTGAAAGTCCTAATTAACATGTCTATATGGAAATATATTAACACTTAAGTAAACATGCAACACAAAGTGTAACTTTTCAATCGTGTAATGCTTTATTGATATGAATTAAAGTATTACAAAGTGTTATAGATCACACTTGTTGAATGACAACATAAGATTACTCTTTGAACAAGTAAACTTGATGAATTATCAAGTTTACAAGCGAACTTATATAGACCCACTGATAGGATCAACTGACTATCTTGTAAGTTCGACAAAGGATTAAATGCAACTATAATAACGAGAACAATTAAAGTGATAGCATTTACTAAAACAAACATTCTTTATTTATAGTGATATGAGGTTGATCCCTTAGTGGAGGTAGTTGGGACGTGTCAACAATCTAATGGTGAAGTACGTCTGCATTTAATGCATGTTTATTCTTGGAAACATCCCTCCCATACTTTTGTGAACAGTTCGCCAACTGTTCACATATTTCACCAACTCGTACTAGGTAGACTTTTTCGAAAGACTCATTTGTCCTGCCATTTTGCTTTATCGAATTATCCCGCCTAAACTTAATTAGAGATAAGAGCTATGCTTAGTTTGCTTATCTCAAAGAGTAACAAGATCATCAGGGTATTGCCACCCCTGGCTCTCTTCAAACCTTTAGCGTATTCCATCTACATACCGGCTGATATCCATCCCAACTGACGAGTATGTCTTCACGTAATCTTTGACTTCCTTGACGATGTCTTTGACTTGAATACGTTATATGTTTAAGGTTGCTCGCTAAAGTTATGCTTCATCGAGTCCTTTAATCACTCACTAATTTCCATCAGCGAGTCTCCAACACTTAGCCTAATTTATATTTAAATCTAGGCAGAGACAATTGGACACTCAATTGGCCTAACAGTAAAGACAAAACCACAAACCCTGAGGGTTTGAAGGAGTTTACTGAACCCCATGAGGGATTCATATAACACACACAACCCTAAAATCCCTCATCGTCTCCTCCTCTCAACCGATTGGTCGACCAAAAGGGTGAAAACCCTTAGTTAACTCTACTCGACTTATACTTGTCGACTAGTTTACCCTGTTTTGTGCTCGCCAAACTTGCATAGGTTCGAAGCCCTAGTTCATCCTGTGTAGTACCGGTGGATACCTGACGCGGTCCAAGTTTGGATTTCCTTTAGGAAACCCTAAATCAATCGAACCAAAAAGAGAGTAAAGGAGAAGGTGATTTCGCGCAAGGTGATTGGACAAGAAGCTTACGTGATTGAAGGAACAAGTAAGTATTCTATAAACACCCTTTATACATGTTATATTAGGTTGTATCAATGATTAAGAAGATCTGACAGGGTTTTAGATGCATGGCCTTTGTGTGTTTACTTTTCGTTGTGCATGTTTTGTTGTCTATGCAGATAACTACCAAACCCTTACAGATCACAACCCACAACCAAAAACAAACATGTTAAAGAGAATCTAATGGTGTTTTTTTCTTAGAATAATACCTCTTAACAACCTCTTAATATAACTCAGTGAGACACGGTTAAAGGTTTGACTCAAAAAGTGTGTTTGTTTTCTTATATCATTAGGAGCGGTAAAAGGCAATTAGTGTTATAAGCGTTTGGCTTTCTCCGGTCATTGAGAGGCAGTAAGAGACAAAAACACCTCGTTAAATTCATGTGATTCATTATCAATGAATTTATACAAAGTATTTTTTTCCCAACGTTAAAAATCATATAACGAAGAACTAAAGTCTACATCAAAACGTAACTCCAACTACACCTAAAATCTTTTTGAAATAAAGTTCACCTCAAAACTCATACATACGAATATAGGAAAGAGATGGAAAAAAATTAACATGATAAGCCTACAAAGGTTTAAAAAAGTAAACTATTTCGAAAAATTTAGAATTTTTTCCTCTAAGATAGAGGATGTTAGTGCATAAAAAGATTATGAAGGAAGTTTTCTGATTTTTTTGATGTTTTATACGGTTTTTAATGCAAAAAAATGAAATGTTAATGCACACAATTTTAATTTTTCATATGTTATGCACAACGAAATTTTATGTAGATACTAAAAAGAACTTGGGTGCACAAACGAATCATGCATAAAATGCCGATTTACAAAAGTTTTTAATGTGCAAAATACGCTTGTAGAAAAACTTCGTTCACAATTTTTTGATCTATCAACATCCCTAACTTGTGTAATTTTTGGGAGCTTTTTAAGAACTTTTTCTTTTTTTAAACTCTGTTTATGTTTTTCACAAATATTACATTTATCACAAATGTTAACGCACACAATTTTAATAAATCTGATGTATTGTCTAAATTTATGTTGTTTCATACATATGTTCACACAAAGTTTAAGTGTGAAATAAAGTCGTTTCAGTGTGATCATGGTGGTGAGTTCGACAACCGCAACCTACATAAACTGTTTGCTGACAATGGCATTGAGTTTCGTTTCTCATGTTCAAAAACCTCTCAACAAAATGGTAAATCCGAACGCATGGTTCGTACCATCAATAACCTCGTTTGAACTTTATTTTTTCAAGCCAACATTCCACCAACTTTTTGGGTCAAAGCTCTTAATATGGCCGTTCACTTACTAAATATTTTACCTTCCACCACTATTGCTAATGAAATACCTTTTACCCGTTTGTTTGGCAAACACCCGGACTATAGCCTTTTACGTACATTTGGGTGTTTATGTTACCCTCACCTATATCCTAATCACAAACTTAAACCTCGCCCCACCCCCTTCATCCTTTTAGGTCATGCTTCCAATCATCGTGGGTACCATTGTCTTGAATTACACACCAATAAAATAATTATCTCCCGCCATGTTACATTTAATGAAACTGTTTTTCCATATAGCTCTATCAAACCCACTTCCGTGCCTAATTACTCATTTTTGGATGACTCACCGGACATTATACCTTAAATCATTCCCGTTGTACCACCTCCAAATGAACCAACAACACCTCTCCATCATAACTTACCTCTTGATACCACAAATACATCTTCAATTCAACACTCCACTACAACCCATTCTGAACGAGCCCAAACTGAACCACAACCTATCACCCAAACTCATGCCACAATCCAAACTGACCCAACCTCACCCCAGCGACCCAAACCCAAACTAATATAGCCCAAGATCTGGAACCCGCTAACGTTACCTAACAAACTCCCGTGGACCAACCCACTAACCCGAACCCTGTCTTGATTCATCCCATGGTCACACAATTTCGTGTCAGGACTAATCGTCCCATTAAGCGTCTTAATTTACATGTGTCTTCGGTTTCTCCTTTACTAAAATCTTATCGTGATGCATTTAGTGATCCAAATTGGCAAAATGCTATGCGTGATGAATATAATGCACTTATTAAAAACAAATCTTGGATTTTAGTCCCTCGACTTTCAGATACCAATATTGTCGATGCATGTGGCTTTTTCGCCATATGTACTTAGCAGATGGCACTCTTAGTCGCTACAAGGATCGTCTTGTGGCGAATAGTAGTACACAGTTATAGGGGGTTGATGTTGATGATACTTTTAGTCTGGTTGTTAAATCGGGTACTATTTTAACTGTTCTTAGTTTGGCTACTTCTAGATATTGGCCGATTCATCAGCCTGATGTCAAGAATGCCTTTTTACATGGTGATCTTTCTGAGACTGTTTATATGCATCAGCCTCCTGGGTTTTGGGATTATGTCCATCCTGATTATGTGTGTTTATTACAGCGGTCTCTCTATGGGCTTAAACGGGCCCCTAGAGCTTGGTTTTAGCGGTTTGCATCTTATGTTATCTGGGTTGGTTTTCATCATAGTCGATGTGACTCAACTTTGTTTATCTAGAGATAGGGGACCGATATTGCTTACTTGTTATTGTATGTTGATGATATTATTCTCACAGCTTCTTTTAAGATTTTGTTGCAGCAAATTATTGCATCTTTACATCAGGAGTTTGCTATGACAGACCTGGGTCCGCTCAATTATTTTATGGGTATATCTGTTACACGTGATTCTTCAGGGTTGTTTTTATCTCAGAATAAACATGTTGTTGAGATTCTTGACAGGACGCATATGGTTAATTGTAATCCCAGTTGGACTCCTATTGATACTAAGTCTAAGCTGAGGAGCGATGGTGATTCGGTCTCTAACCCGACTCTATATCGAAGTCTTGCAGGTTCTCTACAGTACCTCGCCTTTACTCGCTTGGATATTTCCTATGCAGTTCAGCAGGTGTGTAAAACCTAAAAATCTCAACAAATGTGAAATTACCAAAATACCCCTAATGCAAGAAAATCTATAAAAGCTTAAATAAATTTCAGTTTAATTACAGAAATTATGAAAATACAAATATGGCAATTATGAAATTTATATAAGATTAAGATATCTTATATTATATAAAAAAAATACTTATGGATATATATGTTTGCCGAAATTATAAATATTTATTAATTAGATATTACAAATTAAATATAAATAATTAAGGATAATTACCAAATAAATTAGGGAAGATAAAAATCAGATTTTAGTTTATTTTGAAAGCCCTAGAAATCGGCCAAGGACTCTTATTTATCATTTATGCATTTTTATTTTGTGAACCCTAAAAACAACAAATAAGCCGAAACCCTAAAATACCAAAGTGATGGCAAAAGAATTTTCCAAGGCAAGGACGAATTTTTCTAAGATCATTTGAAGGCTAAGGAGTGTGGGAAAAATAGTGGGAAGCTTGGGAAGTGATTGATTCGATTTTTGATATTGTTTTGGGTTCGAAAAGCTATACCGAGTGCATAAAATCATAAAATCATCAAAGGCCATCAAAGGTAATTTTATAACTTATATTTCATCATATTAACATGTTATAAACCTGAGAAAAATATCCATGCACTTTATTTCGATTTTATAAATTGAAACATATTCAAAACCCTAATTTAGAAATGAAAATTAAATCGGCATATAAAATATTGGTAAAATTTATTTTATATTTTTCTGGGGTTGTTCATATCTCATATAACTCAGAAAAATTGTTGGAATAATTTATACATGATTCGAATGATTTTTGGAGATTTCTTTGTATTTGCCGAATTCGAAAATGAGGAAAAAGGGAAGAAAAATGGTTAAAATGAATTAGGGTTAGGGTTTTGTTATTTTTTCCAGGTATAATTAATGCCAATGATTGGTAAATAATTGTGTTTGTGATTGGGGAAAATTTGATTAAGGTTTTGTGAATTAATATGTTAGCCGATTATGGTATAAAAGGTATAAGGACTTGTTATGTAATTTCTGAAACTATGGGGTCTATTTTAGACATGTTATTATACTTAGTATATTCTGTATAAAATAAGTTGGGGGGTATAAAATGTCATTTTGATATTATTTTGGATTTAAAATGGTTAATTTCATATATTATGTAATTAGAAAGTAATTAATTAAAATAGAGGGACTAAAATTGTAAATTCTGAAAAGTATAAGGTTTGGTTAGTAATTAATGTATAAAGTATGATTTTGTTATATTTGAATCTATAAGGGCTTGTTTTGTAATTATGGATAATTAAAGATAATGTTTAAGTAATTAATAAACCAAAAGGACTAAATATGTAAATTATGTAAAATTAAGGGTTTGACTTGTAAATACATAAAATGGAAGGTATAATCTGAATAAAATAAGAAACTTTGATATTTACACTTTTAACCTTGAAATTTGTTGATTTTGCATATTAAACCCTAAAATATGGAAAGGCCTGTCATATTTATCCATAAATTTTAAAGGTTCAACATTCTTAAGTACACTAAAGCTATGTTAAAATACTTAATAGAATCTACAAATTGATGGGAATAATAATAATTTTGAAAAATTACTTAACAAATGGAAAGTTACTAAAAATGAAAAGTTACTAAAAATGGAAAGTTACTAAAAATGGAAAGTTACTAAAAATGGAAAGTTTTATAAACAATAGAAGTATAACTTAAATGAATGGTTTGTATTTAAATTCATCATTTCCTTTAGGTTCGGATCCAAGAGGGAGTGATTGTGATATTCCTGTGGTGTTTCTTTTGATTTTGCTTTGCTTCGGATAGGTACAGATATTCTGTCCTTTGTAGTTAAGGTTTCTCATGACATATTCCTTCTAATTTTCTTTTGGTATTAAACTTATGTGATTTGCTTAATTTGCTATGAGCCTTTTTATTTTGGCTTTTATATGATCTGTCTTTATGTTCTATTTGAAACCCTGGCTATGCTACCTTTGATCTTTGAACCTTTTGATATTTGAACCTTTGACATTGAACCTTTGCTATGATCCCTTTGAAATGAACTTTGTATGGACTCTTGCTTTGAACCCTCAAGTTTGAGTATACCAAGCCACTATTTGTTTCCTAGCCATGAATGGTAACATGGCCGTATTCTTGTCATTGGATGCACCTTTGGGATGAATCATTTGATGAGTGAGTTGATTTCTCTCTACCGTCCCCCATATTTGTATTATATTGCGTCTATGAAGATTATTATTTGTTTAAGGGGCGTATGGATGCATCCTAGATTTGTTTTGTATTCGATGGATTATGACCTTATGATATTTGGATATTTGGTGACTGATGTTTGGGTGCATTCCACGTCTTTCACAATAGACTTTGGAGCTCATGACTCCATGGTTACTATGATATGATTTGTTTGGGCTTGGTGATTGAACTTAACTTAATTTGATTCTCTGATTCATCTTACCTTACACTATGATTTGATATCTGATTTGTCTTACCTTATATTTGTATTCCTTTGATCATGTTTTGTGATATCCTTTGTACCTTTGTATCATATCCTTTGATTTCCGTTATCTTTTGCATTCGATTATATATATCTGTTCACTGGGCTTTGTTAGCTCAGCCGCATTTTCTTTTCCTGCGGGCAGTATCTAAGCTAGGAGCTGGGGTTTTGCTTTTGGTTATGTGTGCTGAGTGTGGACTACCTAGAGTTCTTACCTTTGATATACGAATTGTTTCTTCAAGACATTTGTAATTCGTTGGGATATGTTTATCGTTGAAACCTTGAAATATGTACCTTAAGTCATGTTGACTTATTTCCTTTGGTTATTTATTTAAGACTTCCGTTGTTTATGCTTGTGTTATGATTGTGTATGCTTTTGATGTCACACCATATTTGTAATACTTCTACCCTTTCGGGTCGGGGCGTTACAAGGTGTGTCTTTATATGCATGATCCTCGGGAGCCTTATTTTTTGGCTCTTAAGCAGATTTTGCAGTGTTCGTGGTACTTTGGATTATGGGTTGCAGTTATTTTCCTCCTCTACTACAAATTTGGTTGCTTATCCAGATGCATATTGGGCTGGTTGCCCTACTACTCATCGATCGACTTCTAGTTATTATGTTTTTCTTGGCAACAACCTACTCTCTTGGTCCTCTAAGCGTCAGCCGACGCTTTCTCGTTCTAGTGCAGAGGCAGAGTATCATGGTGTTTCCAATGCTATTGATGAGACCTGTTGGTTGCATTATTTACTGCGTGAGTTGCATACTCCTTTATCTTTCTCTACGCTCGTCTATTGTGATAATGTTAGTGTTGTTTATTTATCTTGCAATCCAGTTCAGCATTAGCTTACAAAGCACATTGAGATAGACATACGTTTTGTTCGTGATTTGGTTGCTGCTGGTCAGGTCCGAGTGCTTCATGTGTCATCACGTTATCAGTTTGCGGATATTTTCACCAAATGCTTACCTTCAGCTTTATTTGAGGAGTTTTTGTAACCCTTGCGGATTTTCTAGCTCGTAATGTCCTATTTTAGTCCTTCAACTTTTATTAATTTCTATTCCAGTTAGATCATTTTTTAGGAATTATCAGTAATCTGTTTATTATCTATTTAATCATTAGTACTATTATTCCCTTTAATTATCTCATTAAAGATGATTTTATTCATATTTGATGAATCTTAAGGAAGTTTTCCCGCAAACGGCTAAAAATCCCAAGTAACGCGTCCCGACATGATCCGAACTAAATTTAAAGCATTTTAACTTATTTACCCATCATGTAAATAGTCACAGTTCATGGAAAAACATTTTTACATTCATTAAAAATACTAGGAAACTTCGAGTCACATTTTAAATCACGGGAATTGAGCTTTTAGTAACCCGACAAGAGCTAAAACGCACATAGGATCCCCCTAGGATGCTAGCCAGTTTCGAGCCCCACTAGGGAGCAACAAGGCATGATTTTAACACTTGTGTCCTAACCTAGTACTAGCCATTTGTTTTATATGATTCAAACACATACTTTCAATCATAATTCACACACATTAAAATTTCTATTCTCTCTTTCTCTCTTACTTGTTTCGGACGGACACCAACACATACACAAACCCATAATTTTTCCAACTTTGATCAAAAACATGAGAGTTTGGGTATTTCCGGGTTGATTCCAATAGGCGTGGGTTCATTAAAACAACGTTTGGGTTATCGGTTTAGTGTTTAATCTCATTTTCAAAACCCACTTTGTAAGTCATCCATTTCTTAAATATTTTTGTACTTTTATTAATGTTATGATGCATAGATAATAGTTGTACGGTCCGTTTGTTAAAAATCGAAAGCTTAAAATTTCAAATAAAAATAAAAGGGTGTTTGTTTGGTTCGAACGTGGGTATACAAGGGCAAGGGAAGACCATTTTATTATTGTGGTTGTGATGGTTGAATAACATTTATATACTATGTAGCTAAATATTTGTCTAGCTTGTTTAAAAGCTTTGTATAGCTTATTTGAAGCTTATTTATTTTTGGCTTTACAAAGAAACAAAGGAAACATATTTTTGGTTATTACCTATACTTGTCATATTTTTATAGCATATTATGATAGCTTATTTTGCGAACTAGAATAAATAATTGCTTATTAGCTTATTAAATATGCTCTATGTTTGGTTTTTAGGAGCTTATGGCTCACGGCTTAAAGAGAAGGGGACCAAGGGAATACTTTGGTCATTTACCTTTTTCGCCATATTTTTGTAGCTTATTTTAATAACTTATTTTGATATTTAAGAACTTGTGTAGCTTAACGTCTTAATAATAAGCTACGGATAGCTTATTACGGGCTTAAAAGGCCACAACCCAATAAGCTAAGCCCAAACCATGGCTTAGTCTTGGTCCGTGAACCTTGGCTTCTTTCATGGATTGTTTGTTATACTTACTTTCTTAATGGGCTTAATAATGGGACTAAAACGGATTCTAAAACTATTAAACGATATTTTAGACTACTAATGGGCCTTAAGGCCCAATAAGCAAAAACTAGTCATTTGGAAAATATAAAAACGGATTTTGATAACGAATTATATTTATGTACACATATTAATAGTCAAATAGTCGTTTGAAGGATATAAGTCTTGGAAATTAATGAGAAATGTGGATTTTTGACGGGATTGAATTATTTAAGGGAAATTGTTTGAAAAATGAGGTTTAAAACCTTGAAACGTTTTATAAACGAACTGGTCATGCCGAAATTTCACAAAAATATTATACTTAGAATATTTTACAAAAATATTAATTTCTTCAAATCCGACAAAAGGTCGAAATTAATAAAATATTATTATTTTAATAAACCGACTAAAAGACGAAAATATGTTTTATAATTTTATAAGATATAAAACTTCTAATTATAATTATAAGTAACTAAAACGTGTCACTTTTTATAATCAATACAATTAAACTAGGTAACTTAAGACTACCGAATAAATTGTAGGAACGTATTTATTAACTACTATTATCTAAATCTAGATACTTCCTCGTCTAATTTTTCCTAAATACTATAAGTATATATTCTAGCATACGTACTTTGATATATTTTCGAGTCTTAATTACCAACCATCACGCAACCGATAACATTAAAGTGACTGTACAACGCATTTTTAAACTACTATGTATCAATCTTAAACATACATTTAGGAAACCTATATTTAAAAATCGGACTTTAACTGGATTAGGTCGTGTCTGGAAGCCGTTGCATACCATAATTTGATCGTATCCTCAGCTAGTTATCGATTTGTTTAAAGATGAGTTCTCGTAGCCCCATTTTAAAACTCTTTTCCATTGGGGGAAAATGATACTCAAAACCTTCTTTTAGCTACTTTTAAATTCTATGCAAAAAACCCTTTTAAATACTTTTGGACAATGCTATGTGCCTATGTTTGCATGTATGAATGTTATGTGAACACTTTATAAATGCTATGAGATCTATTTATGCGAAGTTCCACTAGAAATTTCTGCATTTCACTACTTTGCCGACTATGTAGCTCCAGCTGGTAGGCGATAGATTCGAAGGACTATAAGCGCGCGAGTTATTTTGATATGTTGAATTAGGTTGGGTTACCCTGGTATGATATGTTGATATGTTGGTATGTTGGTATGTTGAATATTTAAATACTGTTATGTGCATTCTTCTTCATATTGCACATCTGTCCACTCTTATATTCTGGCACAACAACTGGGTTTTTCCAAAAACCTACGAGCTCACCAACGTAATGTTGACCTTTTCAAGTATCATTTTCAGGTAATATGAATGATCCATGAAGTTAGGTTTAAAGACTTTTATCAAATCTAAGAGCATCCATTTGGATCTTATCATTTGGAGTTGCATTGAGACTATGTTTCATCTTGCCTAATTGTTTTCCGTTAGACTTGTATCCCTCCGGATGTGAGGTGTTGATTGTAATAAGTTCAAGACTATGTGATGTGGTTCAACTCATTTTGACACAAGCTCCACACTTGTTGTCGGAGGATGTTGTAACACTTATTTAATGCATGTTAGTTTTCTCTATATTGACGCTTTGTGTTATGACGATCAATCCTCTGTCACGCCTCGTGTTTTCGCCATTGTCAGGGTGTGACAGATTGGTAATCAGAGCCAAGGTTATAGATAATGAGGTGGTTTGGCCTAGACTATAACCTAGGAACCTTCATATAGTTGCATGATATGTTAGATATCTATTTTACGTGATGACATTATGAAATTACCATAGTTAATCATAGTCACATACGCAAGGACTAGAATAGGAAACTATGTATAGTTTAGAAGCGTATGGACTATAAATACCCCTTCATGGCTTCCATGGAGGGGTTGTGACTCTTTTATTATTTTTCCTTCTTCATTTATTTTACACTTTACTTTCTCTCTCTACTCTCTCTCACTAGAAATGGCTATCTTGTGGTTTGAGTCTCACCGACCACCGGATCTATGATTATTTAGTTTCTTCATTTGGTAACAAAGCCTCAGTTCCAATCTTGGGTCAGTTTACGTTTTTGGATCCGGTTAGTGGTCTCAAATTCATCATTTATCAAATCTGTCCTTTTGTTATCCTTTGTCACGGATCTGTCTTGACAGTTTGTTTGTGGTTGTGTTTTTTTAGATCTAAAAAAATAGGACAACTTGGTGGCTTATTTTTTATGGGTCTGTTTCTGCTTATTTCGTCCATGGTTTCTCAGATCTGCTTATTTTTCAAACTTTTTCTGGGCTCATTTTGAAGCTAGCGAAATATGCATGTTTGAAGGTAGCGAAATATGTATGATGTGAGCGAAATATGTAGCGATTTATGTTAACACGAGCAAAATTTGTAATACAGGTTGAAGCGAAATATGTCATGACATATTCTGAGCGAAATATGTCATGACATATTCTGAGCGAAATATGTCACATATCTGAACTGCCCAAAACTTGGTTTGGGAGCGAAATATGTTCCAGATTGTAACATCCGGTAATTTTCGAAATTTTAAAGGACTATTTTAACCTTTGACTTTTCGGGTCTGACTTGACTTTTTGACCTTTGGTCTTTTATTGTCACATAAAAACGATTACCGTGTAACCGGTAATGTTTCAGAACATATTTAAATAATAAATCATATTTATTATCACATATCTATCAGGTGCAAAGCTATTTTCAACTTATTTGACTTGAAAACGAAAAAGGTATATATTATTTCTGAGCTGACTTATCAAAAACGACCCACTAAATCACATTTTCACGACCCGGACTCTAAAGCAATTTTATGTAAAACGACGTTTCAGACAACTTTTTAGTTTTGTCCGAGACCCGAAAACTGTCAGAAAGTGACTGAAATGCCCTCGCAAGATTATAGAAACAAGAAAATAATTAAATTATATTTAATTAACACTTTTTATTAAATAAAAATATTTAATAAATTAGTCATCATTTTATTCAGTAACTTTTGTTGATAACGCAAATATACGGGTTAAAAATTTATTTTTATTTTTACTTTCGGACGAGACATAACCGGGTTACCAAATAAATAACAATTATTTTTATAAATGTTATAAAAATATTTATGAAATACTATCGAGTGAATACTCGTTTTTATGGGAAAAATAATTTGAAAAACAATGGCGCAAATTTCGTGTCTTGAATCATTCGTTAAGTAGCTCAAACGAGTCCCGAACCACTATTTTAAAAAATAATACTCAAAAGTTACACTTTGGTTCCCTGTAGAAATATTTACACATTAAACCCCATACTATTAAACACTTGTCAATTTTTTTGAAAACTTTTATTTTATATATAAAAATTTATTCATTTTTTTATATATAAAAACACACACATATAAACACACTCACTCCTCTCTCTCTCCCTTATTTTTCTGGCAGCTACCGCCGCCAGCCACCACCCAACCGCCGCCGGAAAAGATTTCCGACGAGTTTTCTGGCCGAAACCTAAAATGTTTCTCATCACCCGATCTATCCGATCCACCATATCACGCGCCTCCACGCGCCTCCCCCCCCCCTTCCGGCAGCCACAGCCGCGTCACCACCACCATCTCCTCATCACCACCTCAGCCGCTGCTACCACCACGACCCACCAAGGGTGTGTGGGTTTGAGTGTTAAACGACCTAGGGTGCGTTTGTTTGTTCGTACCACCCAAAAGGGTGCGTCGGTTTGACAAAGCCACCCACGAGGGTGCGTTGGTTTGTCCGAGTCACCATCAGGGTGCGTTTGGTTGCTCTCAGTCACCAAGTAGGGTGCGTTTTGGTGTGGTCTCCGCCAACATAGGGTGCGGTTGGTTTGTGTTTTCACCGAATAGGGTGCGTTTGGTGGGGCAGCCACCAACATAGAGAGCGTTTGGTTTGTTATATCACATATAGGGTGCATTTGGTTTTCGTTGTGGCACCATATGGGGTGCGTTTGGTTTGGACAGCACCCGAAGGGTGTGTTTGGCTGTGCAAAAATAACCAAGGGTGCATTCGATTTAAAAATAGCAGCTAGGGGTGTTCGTTTGGTTTTAAAAACATACAAGAGGGGTGCGTTTGATTATTAGTAACAGAAAAAGGGGCGTTTGGTTTGGCATATAACAGGTTTAGGGTGCGTTTGGCTGAGCAGGTGCACCAAAAGGGTGCGTTTGGCTTAAAAAAAAGTAGAGGGTGTGTTTGGTTGGCTGTGAACAGCCAAGGGTGCGTAGGGGTGTGTTTGGTTTGGTCAGGAAAACTGTAAGGGTGCGTTTGGGTTAAGCCGAAACCCACAAAGGATGCGTTTGGTTTGGCAGTTAACCAAACAGGGGTGTTTGGTTTGCTGGATAACATTGTAAGGGTGTGTTTGGGTTAGCAGGAAAACCGTATATGGGTGTTTGGGTTAGCAGGAAAACCGTATAGGGGCGTTTGGGTTAGCAGTTTCACCATAAGGGCGCGTTTGGGTGAGCAGAAACAAGTTTAGGGTGTGTTTGATTTATACAAAACGACAAATAAATATAACATAAGGTTTTATAAATATTAAAACCGGATATAATGGTGGATAATTGGTCAAATAATGTGATTAGTTATTATTTTCGGATATATTATATTAGACCCATAACGGTCTTATAATATGGAAACAATGACAATAACAAATAAATACACTTGAAATTTACTTGGATGTTTTCTATTAAATTGATTTGGAAAGGTTGATTTGCAACAAAGTCTTTCGACTTGGGATCGTTTTATAAACGGAAAAGTCATGGCAAAATTTATATAAATTTCTATATTTAGTAACGATTCACTAAAGCTTCTATTATTTTAGAAACCGATAACAAGGACTAAGTTATATTTTAAAGATATATTAATTTGTATTATACAATAACCAGACCAACGAACGAAAACTATACTTTTACAATGAGACAACTATTTTAGACACGACCCGTCGAGGAAACGAAATATAAATTTATAAAATATTATTTTATATTTTATAATTGTCAGCTAGAAGATAACATAATAATTGCTGTAAAAGCTTTATAAACATCGTTTAACTTAATTAGTAATCTTAAAACGTACGATTATGTTTATGCAAGAACTTTTTATTTAATTAAGTTGTGATTTCATAAAACGGGTCAAACTAATTGGTTAATTATTTGCTCACACTTCTTATATAATACTTGCAAAGTATTATACATTTCATATTAATCTTTGGATAATTTGTCTTTATTATATAATTCACGATACGAATTATATACTTGTTCATTTTGCATAAGTAATGTATACGGGATATATTACATACTTTGCGTTACTTTCGATTTATTTTATTTAACCAACCACCCAAACCATTACAACTTGGAAATCTAAATCTTTATCAACGTGTCGCGTTGACGTAACCATTCATCGGAAAACCCAAATGCATCACTCTAGAGTAGGGGGATATAGCCGTTAAGATAAACCGCAACTTCTTGGTCGAGCCGTTCTGGTTTCCGTTTGTTCTATGATTAATATGTACAGATCTGCAAATCGTGCTACAACATCAATGTGAGTTTATAGCCCCATGTTTTACTCGTTTTACATATATTTTGGGGTGAGAACATGCTTGTTTACAAATGCATTTACATGGTTGATTACATGTTTGATTTACTTACTCATTTATACATCTCACGAGGAGATAGAATACTTGGTTTAGTTTTTGAACGTAAACACATACTATACTTTTATGATTACGGATTAGCTCAGGTTGTATGTTACAAAGTAATTCAATACTGAGGGTGTCCAGGTGGGGGCATCCGGTGTAGGCACACATAAAGTAATTCAATGCTGAGGGTGTCCAGGATGGGGCATCCGGTGTAGGCACACGTAAAGTAATTCAATGCTGAGGGTGTCTAGGAGGGGGCATCCGGTGTAGGCATATGTAAAGTAATTAAATGCTGAGGGTGTCCAGGTGGGGACATCCGGTGTAAGCACATGGCCATTATTTCTGTTAGCGCATCCGTTTCCTGAGCTTAGAGTAATTGTAATCATTGTTTTATACACATGGGATTATTTACTGTGCCTTGAATAAAGTGGCAATACATACTTGAAACATTTTGGGTGATATATATATAAATATCATACATGCTTTAAACAATTGTGGTTCAACGTTCATACGTACATTTTTGTGACTATTTGGGGAATGAAATGGTCATGCATATTTTACAACTCTTTGAATTATGACATCCATACATACATTTTGGGAAACATACCAGGTTTTAAATGGTCATACATACTTTACATAAATTTGGTTCAACATTTGTATTTACAAAAACCTATGAACTCACCAACTTTAATGTTGACACTTTTAAGCATGTTTTTCTCAGGTGAATTAGATGCTTGGCCTACTTGATGTGCATTGAAGTCTAAAATTTACAAGATTTCATTAATGGATTTCTACTTATATTCAGATGATCAAATCTCGTTGGGTTGTTTTCAAGCTTTTCATTGTGATACAATTATGGGACAAATGTTATATCAATTTCAAGGAAATCAACGAGATTACTTTTCAAACGACACATTTAGAGGTCGTTCTCTTATATCTAGCAATGTGTATTATGAAGTAACGCCCCTGGACATATTTTTGCTGCGACACATTTTTTGGGGGTGTTACAAGAACAGTTGATATAAAGACAAATCAAAACATTATATTATCATAAACATGGCTAATACCTAAAGGTATTAGCTGATAGTCATTGTAACAATACATAAAATCATAGATGAACGATTAAACATAATGCTAACCAAATGCGTATAGTGGACTGTAGAGATTACATGAGTTTTCCAATCGATTAGACCACATTATAGGACCTTCATGGCTTCATAGATCTTCTAAAAATCAGACTTGGTGGTAAAAAGCATTAAAAATATGATTTAGCACACTAAAAACCCGTTTTTAGGTTTTCTATTTATAAGGTCTGGAATTTGGTCAATACGGTGTATTGACTGAGTCAATACGGTGTAACGAGGGTTTCTTGGAGTAGGGACCACGTTTGATATCTTCCATAATATTTTATTACTATAACTTGAATACGGCGTATAGATCTTATCTGGATACAGTGTATTTATCATCATTCCTTCGTGGTCTTTAGTGAAGTGCAGGCACAAATACGCCATATCTTCCTTGATGGATACGTCGTATAGGATGTCAGAATCAGTTTCTTCATTTTTCTTCATTTAAGCTCCAGAATGTGTGCCTTTTAGCTAATCTTCACCAAGTACTCCATAATTACTGCAATTATTAAATACAAACGATTAAGTAATAATTCTCTGCAATAATTATACAAAATGGGTTAAGTACATGGGATAAATGATGCTATAAAAGTAACGTTATTTGATGTCATCAGAGAGCTAATTTAAGATCTAACAAAAAGAATTGTGTTAAAGACCCTATTTGTGATGCAAATGTTAAGCATACTATGTTAAATGCGAATTCTGAGTTAATTTGTGTTAAATGTACACGATGTATGTTTGATGCAAATCATGATGTGTGTTTCCTTGATTTTGTGAATGATGTGAATGTGCGCTCTAAATCTAAGTCGGCTAAGTAAAGAAAACATCATAATATTTGGAAACCTACAGATAAAGTGTTCACTGAAGTAGGATATAAGTGGAAACCAATAGGAAAACTTTTCACTTTAGTTGGTAACCTGTGCCCTTTAACTAGGTTCACTTCAGCTTACGTAGTGCTTCCTAAGGAAACCACTTATCACTTATTAGAAACACAAAAACCAGAGATTAAATTCTATAGCAGGAGACCCAAACAAGTAAAATCTGTAGGTTCGAGTAAAAAAGCTAAGATTGTAGAATATAAGATTGCTAAAAACTCAAAACCCAATCATTCTTGGGGATCCAATGCTACAGATGTTCAATATTCTTTTTCTCTTGTCAATGATAGGTTGTCCAGATTGTTCTCTGGTATCTGGACTCCGGATGCTCAAAACATATGACAAGGAACCGCTCTCAGCTCATGAAATTCGTCAGTAAATTTTTGGGAATTGTTAGATTCAGAAACGGCCAGATTGCAAAGATTATGGGCTATGGTGACTATAAGTTGGGCAATGTAACTATCTTAAGGGTATATTATGTGGAAGGACTCGGACACAACTTGTTTTATGTTGGACAATTTTGTGACTTGGATCTTGAAGTTGCTTTTCGGAAAAACACTTGCTTTATTCAGAATTTAGACTGTGTTGATCTACTTTCAGGATCCAGAGATACAAACTTGTACATAATTTCTCTTGATGACATGCTAAAGACTTCTCCGATCTGTTACTATCAAAAGCTTCAAAGACTAAGAGATGGTTATGGCACCGTCAGTTATATCATCTCAACTTCGGTAATCTAAATAAGCTAGCCAAAGATGGTTTTGTACGAGGCATTCCTAAGCTTAAATTTAAGAAAGATCATCTGCGTTCAGCATGTGTATTAGGCAAAAGTAAGAAATCCTCTCATCAACCTAAAGCTGAAGACACTAACCAAGAGAAACTATATCTTCTGCATATGGATCTTTGTGGCCCGATGCGTGTGGAGAGCATTAATGGGAAAAAGTATATCTTGGTGATTGTTGATGATTACTCACGATTTACGTGGGTCAAATTTCTAAGATCAAAAGATGAAGCTCCTGACGCTATCATCAAATGCATCAAAAATATTCAAATTCGTTTGAATGCCACAGTCTGTAATGTTAGAACATATAATGGAACTGAATTTGTCAATCGGATGCTTTTAAAATTTGATGAAAATGTTGGCATCTCGCATGAAACATCTGTTGCTCGCACTGCTCAACAAAATGGCATTATCGAAACATGAAACTGGACTCTAGTGGAAGCTGCTCGCATAATGTTGATATTTTCAAAAGCTCTATTATTTTTATGGGTTGAAGCAATCAATACAGCTTGTTATACCCAAAATCGTTCCCTAATCCATCTCCGATACAACAAAACTCCATATGAGCTGATGCACGCCAAGAAGCCGGATTTATCATTTCTTCATGTCTTTGGTTCACTCTGTTATCCGACCAATGATAGTGAAGATTTGTGTAAACTGACAGCGATGGCTTCTGAACAATTCAGTTTAGGACTCGGGCTTCAATTTAAGACTCCTGCAACATCCAGTTCAGGACTCATACCAAACCCTATTCCTCAACAACCTTTTAATCCACCAACGAGAAATGATTGGGATAATTTGTTCCAACCCATGTTCGATGAATACTTCAATCCTTCACAGAGTGCTAATTCTCCTGTTTAAGTAGCTGCTACTCCCAGAGCAGTTGATATAGCCGATTCACTTGTGTCAACTTCAATTGACCAAGATGCACTATCAACAAGTATCCCATTAACATAAGAACAAGAACAATCTCCAATTATATCTCAAGGTGTTGAAGAATCCCCAAAAATACCACACTTTCATGATGATCCACTCATGAAACTCTTCATGAAGACTCAACTTCTCAAGGATCGTCATCTAATGTGTGGCCATCCCACACTCCATTTGAACTTCTTGGTAAACGGACTAAGAATCATCCAATAGAAAATGTGATCGGAGATCCTTCCCGCTCAGTCTCCACCAGAAAGCAACTCCGGACTGATGCTATGTGGTGTTATTTTGATGCCTTTCTCACTTCAGTTAAACCAAAAACTTATAAAGAAGCAATGCTCGAACCCTCCTGGATTGATGCAATGCAAGAAGAAATACATAAATCTAAGAGACTGCAAGTATGGGAATTTGTACCATGTCCAGATCTCGTAATGTTGATCAAATTGAAGTGGATCTTCAAAGTTAAGAAAGACGAGTGTGGCGGTGTACTAAAAAACAAGGCTTGATTAGTTGCTAAAGGATACCGACAAGAAGTAGGAATAGACTTCGAGGAATCATTTTCACCTGTTGCCAGAATAGAAGCCATTCGTATATTCATTGCTAATGCTGCCACCAAGAACATGATAATCTATCAGATGGATGTCAAAACGACTTTCTTGAATGGTGAGCTACGCGAAGTGGTTTATGTTTCTTAACTAGAAGGATTCGTAGATCCAGACTAGCCTAATCACGTGTACATGCTCAAAAAGGCACTCTATGGTCTTAAACAAGCTCCATGCATGTGGTATGATATGCTGTCCAGTTTTCTACTATCTTTAAGGGTGTAGTCGATCCAACACTATTCACCAGAAAAGCATGCCGCGGCATCTTATTGATACAAATTTATGTCGACGATATAATTTTTGCCTCTACTAATCCTGCTATGTGTGATGAATTTGCTAAAATAATGACTTCTAAATTTAAGATGTCGATGATGGGGCAAATGACTTTCTTTCTAGGACTTTAGATTTCTCAAAGTCCCAGAGGCATCTTTATTAACCAGTCCAATTATGCTCTTGAAATAATAAAGAAATATTGTGTGCTATCTAGTGATCCCGTTGACACTCCTATGGTGGACAAAAGTAAACTGGATAAAGATCTATAGGGGAAGCCAGTCGATCCCACATATTACCATTGTATGATTGGTTCCTTAATGTATCTTACATCCAGCAAACCAGACCTTGTATTTGCAGTGTGCATGTGTGCCCGGTATCAGGCAAATCCTACCAAAAAGCACCTACATGCAGTTAAGTAGATCATTCGGTACCTGAAAGGAACCATTGATATGGGTCTTTGGTATTCGAAAGATTCTTACATTACTCTAACAGCATATGCAGATGCAGACCACGCAGGGTGTCAAGATACTAGACAAAGCACATCTGGAAGTGCACAATTCTTGAGAGCTAAACTTGTTAGCTGGTCATCCAAAAAGCAAAAGGGCACTGCTATCTCCAGTACAGAGGCAGTATATATTGCTTTATCTGGGTGTCGTGCTCAAATCTTATGGATGAGATCACAACTAATAGACTATGGGCTCAAATTCAACAAGATACCTTTGTACTTTGATAACAAGAGCGCAATCGCTTTATGCTGCAACAATGTTCAACACTCGAGATCCAAGCATATAGATGTGAGATACCACTTTATTAAGGAGAAAGTATAGAATGGAGTAATGGAACTCTACTTTGTCAGAACCGAATATCAACTTGCAGACATCTTCACAAAAGCCTTGCCATAAGAAAGATTTAACTTCTTGGTCAAAAAGCTAGGTATGAAAACCATGTCTCCTGAAATGTTCAAGAGTCTGGCAGAGGAAAAGGATAAGTAATGGTGGTAACTCGTGGTATATCATGTGTATTATATCTATATAAGAAAATATAAAAACCCAAATGATTTTTAATTTTTATATAAATTTTTCAAAAAAAATATAAAAAATAGGTTTTTCATGACATGTCTTCTGAAAATCGATAACATTTACGGCCTTAGAAATGTCTTCCAATAATGATACGAGGCTGTAAATGAAGTTCGTTTAAAATGTTTTAAAACATGTCATATGGCTTGCTATTATTTCAGATAGAACCTCGGTCATCAACTTAAAGGCAAGTATTTCGTCAAAAAGAAAACTTGACCTCCAATCTATAACACCTCGTGTTTTAGGTCATTGTATGACATTTTGTAATTCACAATTTATTTTTAGGGTTTTACGCGTTTACTCTTAAACCGTAAACGTTAAGTTAAATCGCGTAAACTGAAAATGATCATTCAATGTAAACGGGCATTAAACGATTAAATGTTTATATCAAGCAAGTGTTATATGATTATTATGAGGATAATTAATAACTTTGTTCTTCTCATTTTTATTGGCTACGTAAAATGCTTACGTTTCACGATAAAATGCGTTTAGGCATACCCGGAAGTTCCAAAACCTAACTACGCCTAAACGAATACCCACGATTATACCCAATACCCTAAATAAATAAAAATAACATCATATATGTTATATATGCCGAAATTCTAAGGATTGAACCAAGAGTTTACCACTTGTATATAATATCTAGATATTATAAAGGCATAAGGAAACAAAACTCTTACACCTTTATCAACTTGACTTCTTAGCCATGAACTAGGGTTAGAAAGTAACCATGGTTAAGTTAGTTAGATATTTTTACTATAAATACCCATGCATGCATGCACTCTTTCTTTCTTATATACTTAACCATAAATCACCAAAACTCTTCCTTTATTCACTCTCAAAACCCACGGCACAAATAAGCCACCAAACAAAATCCACACTTTGATTTTCTAAGATTATACAACCCTTTACACATCAATCTTAAGGTATTCTAAGGTGTTTGCAAGCATTGGTTCATCATTTGCAAGGATTAAGAAGAAAAAGTAAAGATTAGGGTTTTGGAAACCTAATCTAGGGTTATAAGCTTGAAAGCTTGGTTTTGAATCTAAACACGGGTTTAGAACTTATTTCTCATCTCTTACATCATCTCTAAGGTTTTCTTAATTCCTTTATACTTTTATTTCTTATGATTTTATGTGTTACATGTTAAATATAGCCATAATCACCACTAAGGACTTTCTAATATGAAAAATGAGTTATTATTTATGTTTATGATTATATGCACTTATTCTTATGTCATATGGTCCTATATATCATGGAAAAGTAAAAATAAAAGTATGTTAACCTATGGATTAAGTATAAACATGTTTAGGTTAAATTAGGGTTTTATAATGTTTCTTAATCTTCACATGTGAAAATAATGGAAAGAAATTGTTAAAACTTGATACAATGAAATTACAAGGACTATGTATGAACTTGGACATTATTATAAGTACCACATATGGAAAATATGGTTATAAGAGTTTTTATAGTAAACTACTAAATTAATTAATACCTAAAACAAGGTTTTTATAAAGAAACATACATGAATACTTAGGGGCTGTCTAAATTCGAATTTTGGACAGTAGGTATTGATATAATATAATAATAATACGTCTCGTGACGATTCCATAATGATAAGAAACTCGAAAAACCGATCTATAACGAAAAAGATACGTTAAAAACGAGTTTACGACTATAAATACTTTTATAAAACTATTTTTATAAAAGTTACTATTCATTACAGCAACTTTCATTTTTAAAACATCTAAAATATGATATAACTTTTAATTACGAGATCGTACTCGAAAGAATCGCTAAAAACGGAACTATAACGAATAAACTACGACATTTTCGATAATTAAAGTTTATAAAAGTAATTTTATAAACTATGAACAGTAAAAAGTACTATTCATCAGCGGGATTAACTTTATAAAATATAATACCTCTTTTAATAACAAAAACGTACTCGAAGGAATCACTAAAATCGGGATTAAAACGAATAAGTTATTACGATTACAAGTTTACGCTAATTAAAACCCTAAAACGACAAACGAGCTGTTGTGAACAGTAATTTTACTATTCATCGCAGAATCTTAAAAACTTGAAAATGTAATATTTTGATCGCTCGTCTTACTACGAAGACGTGGACGTAAGAAACGCGAGCAACGGGCTTAAAACGACCAAATTAGGTCATTTTTACGAAAAGTATATTTATAAACGTTTTCACTTTATAAATATTATTTTACTAAAACGATTAGTCGGTGATTATGCTATATAGAATATTGAGTGGTTATCAAAGTGCTATATTACTAGGGAGTTTCATAATGAGGCCTCTTCGGATGGCGTATCGATGAGTTGTTGACCATAAGTTGACTTTCTGATCAATGTTTGTCGTCCTATACTTTAACTGAATGTCTGATACATGTGTTAAATCTGTCTAATAAATGAATGTAAATTGCTTCTCTAAGTATATACCCATGAATCACATAGGTCAATCAGTAATATATAAATTTGGTTGTTTATGAATTGTATTGGACCCTATCTAGCAAAACATGAATCCAGTTGCCAGCATAACAAGTTGCCTCGACAATTCAATGGATCCAATAGAGAAAGAGACAAAAGAATTGAAAGTGCAATGCAAGAATAGAGTTCAGCAAGCCACAAAGAGAAGAAACATATCAAGTTACATTGGATGCTCTTAAACTCTCTCCATGCTATCCCGCATTCCTGATCACTGCTGAAGTACCTGAAGTATACATGCATCAATTCTAAAACACCATCCAAAAGATCAAAGACACAGATGCATATTGGTTCAAGCTGGATAAGAAAAAGTTCAGGGTTGACACGGAAGTCTTTTGTGAAATTCTCCAGATCAAGTCCGATCTATTCTTCCCTAATCCAGAGTTGTTGAACCACCATCACGAAGATGAATTGGTTTCATTTAAACCATGACCTTAGTTACACTGGTCAAATGTGATATGCTATATGCAACCACATAGAATCAAATGCATCCATTCATGGAGAACATATGCTGCTATCATAAATAGGAGCATCTCGGGAAAACAACAATACTTGACAGACTCCAAAGAATTAAAGCTATAGATCTTGTGGGGTTATATACAATAGAAGAATGTTGATTTTGTTGCTCTACTGTAGGAATACTTCATGTTTCAAGCTAACAATAGAGAAATCAGTTCAGTACATAAAGAGCACATGCCCTACCCAAGATTCATGAAAGTTATCATCAATCACTTCATCTTTAAGGACAAAACCATCTCTATGAGAAACAAAATCAATCTTTAACATATTCGTGATGTCAACCTTGCTAGGGTACATGAAAGTTTTGTCTTAAGACACAAGGATTTATCAGCAGTATGGAGCCTTGATTCCTAATGAGATGATTAACCCAGACATAAAAGATTCTAAAGCTTATAAGACTTATCTTGACTTTGCTACTGGAAAAGCTACTCCTAAGAAAGCAAGGAAGTTTAAGAAAGTTGCTTCACCCTCAAGGAAATTGTCTCCTGTCTTGGAAGAAGAACATGCAGTGAAGCCTAAGCGAGCTAAGAGACCTTCTAAGAAATCTACTACTATGCCAACAACAGGTGTTGTAATCAGAGACACTCCAAGTGAGTCTGTGCCGAAGAAGAAAACACCAGCTAAAGTTGATAGAGGCAAAGGCATGAATCTACTATCTGATGTAGCATTACTTGAAGCTGCTCAGCTCAAGAAAACTCTCAAGAAAAGCAAGCTGGAAACTTACAAGCTTCATGTAAGTGGCTCAGGTGATGGAGTTGGTTCCCAACCAAAGGTTCCTGATGAGCAAGAAGACAAGACAACTGGTACAGATAAAGGAACTAGTACTAAACCAGGGGTTCCTGATGTACCCAAATATCTATCTGAGAGTGAAAATGAATCTTGGGGAGATAGTGGTGATGATGATAGCAATGATGATGACAGTGATGAAGTAACCAAGAATGATGATAATGATGATGTTAACAGTGATGCTGATGGTGACAAAGAAGTAAGTGACAGTAAAAAGACTAATTCTGATGAAGATGAGAATCCTAATCTCAATCAGAATGATGATGAAGAAGAACAACATGAAGAAGAGTATGTATGTACTCCTGATAGCGTTGAATTCACTGATGACGATGAAGAGTATGAGGAATTGTACAAGGATGTAAACGTAAGGTTGCAAGCAACAGAGCATGAAGAAGAAGGGAAAGGAGATGAAGAGATGACTGATGTTGGTCGTGATGATGACACTCAATAGACCACATATGAACAAGTCAAGGATGATGAACATGTAATACTTATAACTGTTCATGACACATAGAAGACTGAAGTTCCATTGCAAAGTTCGTCTATTTCATCTGACTTTGCAAATCAATTTTTGAACTTGGATAACATTCCGCCAACTGGCACTGAAGGCATTTCTATGATGAATATCAAGGTTTGTCCTGAAGAACCAAGTACTCAGACTCCACCTCTTCTCAACATACCTGTCATGGTAATCCTTGAAACTTCAACTGTAACTAGATCAACCATTCCTATAACAATTCCACCAATCACTCATCTCCCACAACAATCCATACCAACACTAACTCCTGCACCAACAACTACAACAACTACAACTTTAATTCCTGCTCTTCCTGATTTTTCATCCCTGTTTGGATTCGATCAAAGAGTTTTTGCCTTGGAAAAAGAGCTTTCTCAATTCAAACAAGCTGACTATTTTACCTAACAGCACCGAAAATATGAAGTCAAAAATTCCTACAATAGAGGATTGCTCAACGAAAGCACAAGAATTGAAGATCTATTAAAAACACTTTCATCCATACACTGCAGAATTTAAGAAGAAGGCTAAAGATGAGAGGAAGAGATACAAAGATCTTGTTGAGAAGTATGTGAAAGAAATTATCAAAGATGAAGTCAAGAGTCAACTTCCTCAGATCCTACCAAAGGAAGTATCTAACTACGCCACTCTTGTGATCTAAATCTCCATTATTGAATCACTTTAGAATATCGTCTTGGGTAAATCTTCCTCTCAACCCAAATTAACATACGAGGCAGCTGCATCACTCACTGAGTTTGAATTGAAGAAGATACTTTTGGACAAGATTTAGAAAAGTAAATCATATTGAGGCGCTCAAGAACACAAAGATCTCTACGATGCACTGGTCAAATCTTACAAGCTTGACAAGGACCTCTTCAAATCTTATGGTAAAGTATATTCATTAAAGATTAGACTGAGATAGACAAGAAAAATATGGAAGAACCCTAATCCCCCAGCTGGATCAGACCAAGGGTTGAAGAAATGGAAGACGAGCAAGGATGTTGAACCATCAAGAGGATAAAATCAAAAGAATCAAAGTCAAGCTCATCAAAAGACACCAATTCTCAGCCAAAATCATCTGGCAAGTCTGCTCAAGCAGAGGAACCAGTGTTTGAGACTGCAGACACCGAGATGCCACAGAATCAAGGAGATGATTTGGTTAACACTAATGATTAACCCAACGTCGAGGAAACTTCAAGGGATGACTGGTTCAAGAAACATGAGAGACCTCTGACTCCTAATCCTGATTGGAATACTAAAAAATCTATTGATTTCAGACCACCTCAGACTTGGATCAACAAAATTGCCAAAGGAGAAAAAACTCCTCTCACTTTCGACGAGCTGATGAGGACACCCATCGATTTCTCAGCATATGTCATGAATAATCTAAAGATTGAGAATCTGACACAAGAATACTTTGTTGGACTAGCTTTCAATCTACTCAAATGGACATGCAGTGGAACTCGAATATCACTTCGAAGAATGTTATAAAGCTGTCACTGATCGACTTGACTGGACGAAACCTGAAGGACACGAATATCTATTTGACCTTAGCAAGCCTCTACCATTGATTGAAAATCAAGGTCTTCAAGTAGTTCCTGCTAACTACTTCATCAACAATGACCTCAAATATCTGAAAGGTGGAAGTTCAAGCAGGAAATATACAACTTCTACAACAAAAATCAAGGCTGCTAAGCATGATACTATTGAGGGCATAAAAGACATGGTTCCATCGCTATGGAGTCCAGTGAAGGTATCTTATGATAAATATTCTTTCTGGGGAATCACTCACTGGGTTTCTAAAATAACAACGATTCTAAATAGATACCAAGCAATAGGCAGCCAAGCATGATGTGGTTTCTCCGCACAGAAAAGAAACCATTGCAGAAAATCATGTAAAGTTTAGTGAAGTTGTATGAATACGGTAATCTGGAGAGATTTGTAGTTCTGAAGAGAAGATTAACAGCTTCTACAATTTTCAAAGAAGTTGACTTCCCAAGACTTAATCTCGTGATATTGAAGACTAGCTGCTTCCCTTTAGTTTAGAAAAGCTCTCCAATCTAGAAGAGATGTCATTTATGACTTGAAATGTGGCATTGGCGGATGTTTACCAACTTGTATGTCATTCTAAGCAGGTGAAAAAGACCTTCAACTACTGGAGAGTCGATAATCTACCGAGAAGAAGCTTAATATCACCATGCTTGAAGACTTTCAAGTCCGAACATTAACAAAATGACCACCATACACTATGGGTCATATGCATATAACAATCCACAATGAATCATATAGCTACAAAAGTTCAAAAGCAATAGGTTGATGCGCATCCAGGATGAACTCTTCATGAACTATAAACGGCACCCTCACATCTCAGTCGATATAGTACTTCATGATATTGCTTCCAGCTTGAGGATGGATTACTTGCCAAAAAGAAGATGGAGTAAATTAGACAGGAGAAGGTCTCGCATCATGATCAAGGCGATCGATCAGCAACTCTTTGAGAGAAGGTTAATACGGAATTTGGAGAAGTTCGTTGGTAGGAGAGACTACAGGAATGACCTTAGGTTGCTTGAACGGATAATATGACTTTGTCATATCTTGTCCTACTCTATTTTAGGTCAATTTCTTGTAATTACAAATTTGTAAATATATAAATAAGTAGTGTAAGACTATAATTAGGCATATATAGTGTTTGAGTGCGAATTTTCAAGAATTTCTTAGTAAATTCAAAAACTTTTAAATTAACGCACTCAAATTCCATATAATTCCCTCATAATTTGAGAGGGAGCATTAAAATGTTCCTAATACGACTTGTTAATAATTGGAACATTTTCCCCCCAAAAGCATTAATATTTAAATCAATTGATATCTAAAATATCAAGAGATTTGACATTTTTGATAAGTGGAGAAAATGTGATTAAAATATATGGCTAAAGATGTGAATTTTAGGACTCAAGTGCAAGCTTCACCCTTCAATGTGTGCAAAACAGTTTTTACCGATATCGATGCTCATGTGAGGGGGGGTATTAAAATGGTTTCAAGGCCTGGTGAATGATACCAAAAGACGAACGCATGTATTTAATTACTTAGAGTTATAATGTGGTTAGGTATAGGTATTCGTTCCTATGATCCAGCCAGAACCAGAGGGATCTACCCAGGGACATTCCATTAGATAAAATAGCAAGTCCTTAGGTATTGATAAAAAGGAGAAAAAGTGAGAAAAGGGAATAGTGTCGACTGAGATGGAGCTAGTACTGGAACAAACCCAACAAGGTATCTAGTCATGAAGTCTCGTAAGCACTGAAGCTATAAAGAATGGAAAAAGAAAAGTTTAAGATAAAAAGTTAAAAGAAAGAAGCCCTCCTTACACTTAGGCAGAAACCGGGTCAATACATAAACTGTCAGAAATACTAAGCTGTTGTCTGGTATTGAAGACAGTCGTCATGGACCCAGTGACGCAATGCACAACCCTCCTTAGCCACTCAAGGTCTCTCAACAGACTCTTGTTTCATTTCTCAAGGAGAATTACAACTCAATTCTACAACTCTCTCACACTGAGTATAGTTGGTATTGAAAAGTTGGGCATTATTCTCCAGCCTCCTATTACCTAAAAACCAAATATGCACTATTGAGTCTAGAGATAAAAGATCATCCATAAATCTTATTAGGACACTATTCAATAATATTTGTTGCTCACACACTGTGAAAACAAGCAATAACTTAAGAATCTTACGCATTATCCGTGCGATATTGTCCCCAGAACAACAGGAGTGATACTAAAGTATTCACAATGACAATGGAAATTCCCTTCCAGATACCAACATCAAACAAGCACCGCGAAGGTGACATGAATGAGATCTAATCATGTATCACACGGTTGTTTACACTGGGATATCAATTCGGTCCAACTTATGAATTGACAGAGGAATTTTAAAAAAGATAAAACTGTTGGTGTGTTATAAAAACCGTTTGCATCTTAACACACCGACTAATTTTCCTAAATCATTTTTCAATCTTATGTCCATGGGAAGCGTCACAAGGGTATCTGGACATAGGAAAGCTGAACACGAATTGAAGGCTTAATCGGGAAGATAGTAACTTACCGGTTTACTTTTACCGTGTTGTCTGCTTTGAGACGCTCCGGTAATAAGAATGGCTAGTACAGCTGCGAAACCCTATCAAGGAGATTCTTTGGAATTCTACCAGATCACAGGCAGTATTTATACTGATCAATGAGGAACCGTGGTTATTGCAACCGTATTCGACGAAGTGACAAAGCCACTTTCATCCATACATGTTGATTATCATTAACCTTTTCATGCAGATAATCTCGATGGTCGCAGCTATTGGATCAAGACAAGTCAAGATTCATAGCCACAAGTCAGGATTCATAGCCACATGCTCATACTTGATCGACCACTATCTTTTTGGGGGCATTTTCGGATCGAAATGCATCTTGTTCTATGATCCCTAACGGTTATGAAAATTATGAAAGTCAAATAAGTTAGTAGTTGCATAAAAAGAGAAATACAAAAAAAAATGAAAAAAAAAGAAAAAATATACAAAAATATTAGTGGTAATAAGTGTATATCTTTAAGGATGGTAAAAACGGGGGCTTTTCTAAACTCTTGATTCTTTAATTCCCCTCGATGAACACTTAGCTACTTTTCGAGATAATTAGTCGAGGGGGATCGAGATTCTTAGTTTTCTAAGTGCTTACTTATAGCATTGTGTGAGGAAACGGCAATATCTTAGTATGGGGGATTTTTGTATGCGTTTAATTACACATACCTTTGACCACTAAAACCGGACTTAAATGACTAAAAACGTACCAAGAATACATTGTATTTGTATGTTTTGCATTTGTATTGTGCAGGTTACGGATATACAAGAAAATGACAAAAATCGAAGCCAAAATGACAAAACTGAGCACGAGAACGGAAAGACCGAGAGAAGTCAAAAAAGACAAAATCAAAGTCAACAAAAGTCAAAAAGTCAAAGTCAACCCCGAGATGAGGCATTGGAAAGAGCATCGAAAACCGAACCCAAAAACCTAAATTGCCAAATGTGGGCCCACCCGTACCCACCTAGTGGGTCCGGGTCAACCCACTTTTATCTTTTAAGCCTTAAGCCTTCTAAAAGGCCCAAGTCCTTTTAAAACCATAACCGGCCCAACACTAGCCCAACATCACCTTTTATAACACCCCGTAAACCACATTTCCTTTTATACTTAACCCCGTTAGTCCTTAAAAGGACTAACGGTGCAAACCATTCCCAAACCTCAAGGACCAAAATTACACACATTAAGGACTATGATTGCAATACACTTATAAACCTTTAGGGGGTAAAATTACCATAACCCCAAACTCATCCCCTGCAATCAAAACACTGTACACCGTCCTAAATTTCCCGCCACACCTCCATTTTTACTATTACACTTACCTCGAGGTTCAACCCACTTAACCCACATTCTATGAGCTTAAATGATGCAATGGATGACATTTTTGGCACCTGACACGTTGGCAATCCAAGGTAATCATTGGGGAATGATTGCGTAGACACAATCAAGGGATGTGATAGATTTAAAGAAGCATAAGTGAGAATAGAAGGCCAAGATTGAATCTCCCAATCCTCTCACACAAGAAAACCAGCTAAAGACCTAGAAGCATCTATCCAGCTTATAAATAGAGGGCTTATCCCACATAGTTCTCTGGCTAGTTAGTTTTTTAGTCTCTTTTGAAGTGTAATTTTTATTTAAGTTTTAAAAGTATTTTGTATTTCAATTCCTTGTAAAAGTTTAAGTTTTTAATGAAAAATTTGAGGTTTGTGTTTTATGTTTCTGTGTTTGATCATTTATTATAACTTGTTAAGCTTTGAAAAGCTATGAAACAGCTTATAGATCTTACCTAAAAGCTTCACTAAGCTTTTTGTTTCTTTAATCAAGCCTTAGTTTACTGTTTTAATCTCTTTTATTTCATGTTTTAATCATAAAAATCTAAAAATACTAAAAAGATCCACCCCTTAAAACACCTCAGCTTCTTTGGATGATAAGCTAGCTTGGGAAGAGCTTATAGACCTCACTAGCTTGTCTTTTGACAAGCTAGAGCTTGTAGAGTTGATTACTTACCCTGTTTTGAGCAAGGGTGTTTGTAAGTTTTCATTTTCACTTTTTAAGCTTATTTACTATTTTACTGCTTATTGCTGCTTATTACCTGTTCTTATCTGCTTATCTATGCTTATTAATAATGTTTGAGGCTTATTTAACTTAGATTGTAGTTTTAAAATCATTAGTTCAAGTTTTCTTTAAATCCGTCTTAAATTAGCTTAAATATAGCTAATCATGTTTCAGCTTATTTAAGTGCTTATGTGTTGTTGATATATGCTTAATATTGCTTAGTAGTCTTAGTTAACATTTGGTTTTTAAAAGTTTTAGCTTAAAACATTTTGAATCAAGTTAAAAAGTTAAAATTAGTTTTTAAAGGGGTGTTTCGTTTAACTGATTTTGAAGGTCAAAACGGGTCAAAACGAGTTAAGTCTTTTGGGTCACGTTAGTTTAACTTGAAATCATCATAAAATTCAGTTGTTAAAAGTTTTTAAGTGTTAAAACTCAAAATTAAGGTTTTAAGAAAGTGTTGTTTGAATCTGTGAGTTTATAGCTTATTATCTCTGCTTATTTGATCATGCTTTTTAATCTTATGAAAGGTTTGATGTTTATGTGTTTATACACGTGTTAAAACAAGTTAGCATAAAAAAAACCTTAGGCCTGCAAGTTTGTTTTGTGTTTTGCTAAAAACTGACAAATTATTGCTAAGTGTCTTAAAAAGAAGAAATAGCTTTTTTCATTTGATCATTGTTGCTTATTCTTAATTTCAAACTCTCTTTTGATTCTTGTTATTTGTTCTTTGAGGTAAAAGCTTAATCTGTTTTGAGGTTTTAAAGCCATAAGGATCTGTTTGTTTGGTTATTTTTAAGCTCAAAAGTGGTGGTTTGTAAAGATTGAAAAATTTGCCAAGTGTTGAAATCTTTGAGAAACAGTTTTTTCATGAAGCTTTTTAAGGGCTTATTTGAATTTCAAACTGCTTTTTGATTGTTGATTCTTGTAGCTTTTTGGATAAGTTTTAAGGGCTTATAAGTTGCTAAGCCATAAGGATCTGTCTTTAAGCTTATTTTTAAGCTCAAAAGTGCCCCTTGCTGTTTTGTTATCAGGTTTAGCCAAATAAGCTCATTTGCTTATTTAAGCATATTAGCTTATTAAATTTGCTTATTTTGATTATAATATCCTCTAACTACGAGCAGTCATGACTAGCATGATGCATGAGTCCTTGTTGTCATAAGAAAACTATGGTTCAATAGAAACACAAGGTTTTTGGGTAACCATGATTTCCGACCTTTTGGCTGACTATTATTGGTTCTTTTCTGTGTTTATTTTAAGATGGTTGAACCATCCCATGTGATATTTTGGAGAAAGGGATCTTAGATGGTTGAACCATCCCATGTGATATTATCGAAAAAGGGATTTTAGGGTAAAATCTTATTTGGCTCAATTCTTTGGGATAATGAAATGTGACGTGCCATCATTTTTGTCATCTAACATATAAAGAACTTAATATTGTTATTTTTGTAATAAAAATTTGATTGATTGTTGTGTAGGGAATGTTTGTTGCATTTTGGAGAAGACTAAAATGAGCCAAAAGTTCATTATAGACCCTAAAATTGTCATAGATCCAATGAACCCATCTCCACCCTTCATTTAGTTCTCATCAAATAGTTGAGATAAATACACATTAAAAAAAAACACCCCGTCTCATTTTACAACAGGGGTACATTCGTCTTTTTCTTCCCCCATCTTCTTCATTTCATATCTCACACAAATGAGATAAAATACACACACACACACACTCAACCACCGATCCTAATTCACAAACACTAATTTCATATCTCAAACCCTAATTTTATCCCCAAATTTTATGATTGATGGATTTACGCGGTAAAATAGCAGCGAGGAAGCATAATACGAAGATCGTTCCATCATCTATTCAAGGTGATGATGCTTATTGTGATTTTTAGGCTTATTTTGATTTTGATTTCTTTTTATTTTGGTTTGTATGCTTATTTTTTATGCTTATTCTGATTTGCCGATTATTTTGCTTATTAGGCTTAGTTTTTATGCTAAATATGCTTATTTGTATGCTTATTGACAGTTTTGATCATTTTTTAAAGAATGAGTATCGTTTTGTGTTGAAATGAGTAGTGTTTTTGAATGATTTTTTTTAGACAATCATATATGATTCTGTGTTAAGTTTGTTAATTGAGAATCATATATGTATTGCTTTTTAAGGACTTGTTGGTGTGTTTTGATAAGAGATTTAAAGTGTTTTTGACTTTTGGGGGCTATTTGATAAGAAATTAGGGACTAGTTGATTGTGTATTGGCTTGTTGATAATGTGGTGCTAGTAAGTCGACTGATGTGTGTAGATTGGGGTTAGTGGAGTGGAGGGATAGATGGGTGATTACGTGGTAGGCGGCAACTGGTTAACATGTTTGTGTGTATTTTGTGTTTACGCGTATAAGGCTATCTGTCATGGTGAATCATATATGATTCACCATGAATCATATATGATTCATGGTGAATCATATATGATTCACCATGACAGATAGCCTTATACGCGTAAACACAAATATCCAACATTGTTAACATTTCTGTGTGTATTTGTGTTTACATGTATAAGGCCATCTGTCATGGTGAATCAGATATGATTCTCAATGAATCATATCTGATTCACCATGACAGATGGCCTTATACATGTAAACACAAATAAACAGTTTATGTTTAGGTTTTTAGATGACTAGTTTTATTTATTTAATATTTTTTGTGACGTATTTCTGTTTTTCTTGCAGCTGCTACAAAGCGTCCGTTGAAGATTACTTTTAAAAGAAAACAAAACCCCCTCCACGCAAAACCGGAAGTCATATCAAAACTTAAATCTCCTACCAAACATGCTCCAAAACCGGAAGTCAAATCAAAACTTAAATCTCCTGCCAAAGCTAAACCGTCACCCCCTCCACGCAATCTCATTCTCAGATCTGCTAAACATGCCCCCCCTCCCGCCAATCCAAAACCAAAAGCTCCTAAGTTGAAAGCTTCTGATGTTACAGAATTTGATCAAGGAGTCGGTAGTGGTAGTGAGGAGGGAGACGGTAGTGGTAGTGAAGAAGATTATGGTTACATTCGATTATCGTTTGAATCCAATTTACGCGATAAAGAAATGCTCGACTTGTGGAGTATTGTACACACTGCAAGACGTTTTGTGTTTTCAAACTTGGGTCTTGAAGACAAGATTCTTGTTCCTAAACCCCCTCGAAATTGTGCAAGGTGTGCAAAGTGTGGAACCCCGGTTGATGGTCCGTATTGTCAAGGATGTGCTCTTTTACGAGAGAAATTTAAGGAAGAATTGTTTACATATTATGTGAAAGATGAACTTTTCAAAGACCTTCAAGATACTTCCGAATCATCCGATGACAATACCAACGTTGTTAATGCTCCTCAAGAGCCATTCGTTGGTAATCAGGACCCCGGTGAAAATTCCTCACCAAGCCCTCTACACATTGACCATTGTTGTCACGAGTGCGGTGATTCATTAGATGGAATCTTTTGTCGACAATGCACATGTAAGTCTTGTGGGAAAGGTGCTCATTACGGTTATAATTGCCCTCCGAAAGTTCCGATTATCTCTAATCCGAACCGTAGCAAAATCAAACCATTGATGAGCCCCTACAAAACTTGCAAAGTTTGCAACAACAATGTCTGTTTCGTACATGCCAACAATGTGGGTGCAATGAATACGATGGAGTTTGTTTTTATTGTAAAGTTGGAAATGGAACACAAATCAATATTTCAACTCCATACTTTTCTAACGATTCTCCAAGTGTTGCAAACCATCCTCCACAACCACAATACGTACCATACTCTCGTGAGTTATGTGGGAACGATTCTCATTACGGTTACGATTGTCCACCTCAAGTCCCGTTTGTCTACAATCAGGACCTGTGTTTCAAATCAATAACTTGATTACTTTCCACAAACTTCACCGAGATTTCACAACAATATCTTTGTTGTGAAAATTGTCGGGGTCCTCATAGAAACCTTCAATGTCAACCAATGAATGAAGACTATTATCAAGTAGCAAAATTTCTTGCTATGATTCAATCTTTGGTATTGACACAATCTCAACCCCCCGCAATATACCGTCAATCATTCATCTTCATTCCAAAATGACCTACTAAATTCCCAAAATAAGCTATGGAGACAAAGACCACCAAACGTGATTTGTTGGTCAATCATACAAAAGACGGAAGAATAAAAGCGAATCGCGGAAGAAAACAAGCGCTAAAGAATCGATCTAGGAAAGATTCTCATTTGCTACGATGATGAGAAGACAAAACCCTTGCAATCACACGCTTTTACCAATCGAAGTAACCCGATAAAACTCTCTAAGAATGGGGGGACAAGACTTCTGACACAATCCCGGAAACGGAATCGGACGAATTCATAAAGTCTAGTGTTGAGGACCTTGTCCCAATCCCAAGTGAGTCCGAGGGTATTCCCGACAAAATGTGTGATGTGCCTCTTTGTGAAAATACCACCCCTCTTAATACTCTCAATGAACATTCTGAGATTGTTGTCAATTCCAACGATGATAATTCTTCAAGTGATGACGATTATCCCTACGGTGAGGATATCGATTATGTCGATGCATCATTTCCCGATGTTGAGATCGTCAGCTTAGAGGTGGTGGAGATTGTTGATCCGGAAGTTGGAAGGATTGATGATGACATTCTTTTAACAATCAAAGACGATATCCTTCGTGAAAAATTGTTGAATGTCAATCTTCTTATTGCTAAGATCGATTCATTAAGAGATAATCCTACTCCATCTTCCGAAGTTGTGATCAAGTCTACCTCCACATTTCCTAATCTTTTCTTGGAGGAGACTAACACCTTTGATAATTCTATTCCCGAATCTGAAACTTTCCCGACACCTTTAATAAAAAATAAAATCTATAAGGAGATTAATAGTATTGTCAGTCCCCACTACTCCATTCTGATTTTATCTCTCCGGATTATAAAGCTTTCACTACGTTGAATAACGATCATTTAAAAGAGTGAGTAGTGGGAGTACCACTACTGCAAGTTGATTTTTCTCAATATATTCGTTTATATCATTGATCTTTCGAGTGATCATTTTCTCCTCCGATAGGAGTGACCTTAATCATAAGGAGCTTCCGTGCCAGCCGATGAACACACTCACACCATCCTCTCTCCGAACGATGAATGTTCAAATTTAAGATTGAACCCAATCCGGAGTTGACTTTCATGTTGACCTCGGGATTCGATAGAATATCTACACTAATGTTTAATAGTACCCACTTTGATATGACCAATCTCTCCTTCGCTTATGTTGTATAGATCTATCTGCTTTTCCTCACGTATCCCGTTGTCCCTGCCATATCTTCTCTCCACAGGAGGTGAAGAAAAACCCCATTTTTTGATCCCGGCATTTCAATATACTCAATTCTTTTAGCCGCGAGTTGTCCATCGGAGTAGGAAACTTTCATAAATTCAATGTTTATTATCCAAACCGCTTGAATGAAATCCGATGAAGATTTTTGTCTATCCACTTGCACCCACCATGGACCGATGAATTCGGAGGTCGAGTCAAAGCTTGAGACCTCGGTTAACAAAAACATAGCGCTTCGAGGGAGCACCACCATGCTTAAATCCTTAGTATGTAATAAATAAGTGTTAGTGTTTGTGAAGAAACTAGCTTTTTCATTACCCGGTGTTTTGTCCAAATTGTGTGCTTTGTGTTGTATATCCATGAATTCCCGGATTGTGAAGACTCCTCGTAAACCTTACAGTATTCCAACAAGAGTTTCACATCCTCGGCTTCAGTTTGGGAATCCAATATCCAAATCTAATCGACTAACGTTTCATCTTTTGGCACACATTTTAAAAACTGCCTAAGATTTACGAAGGAACCCTTAGAAAACATCGAGGACGATGTTTAGTTTCTAGTATGGGGGGGATCTTTAGATTTGAATTTTTGCCTGCAGCTGTTGTTATCACATAATCCCGTTTTTTTTACCTGACCAATTTTTTGCAAAAATATCAAAAAATGAAAAAATGTTTAATATTTTTTTCAAAAATAAAATTAATAGTTATTTGTCACAAGTTTATGACTTTACCTAATGGGTCGAATGAGAATAATTTTGACTCAATCGGGGCGTGTGAGCCCTAGCTTGTTCTCAACTTACCGCTCGAGGCTAATCTTTCACGAATTCGATTGCTCTTGAATTTTTAAAAAGGTTTAAGAACAAGAAGTGAAGAGTTAAATATAAGTTTAAGTGCTGAACAAAACTTATATGAGTACCTTGTGGCTTTTTCTCCCATTAGCTTCTAATCCACCTAACATAACTGTATCTCAATACATTTTCACCTAAGTCAAACAATGTATTTGTAGAAAAAGCTTCAAATTGTAACCTGATTCTTTAAAGCGAAGATTTTTCTGTTCTTAATATTCGAAAAGTTAAAATGCCAAGAAGCATGAATGAAGTATGAATGCAAAACGCATGAATATTGAAATTTTGGCCAATGAAGCATACATTTGGATTATATGGAGCAAGTACAAAGATGTGTCGTGATATCCCACTCCGCTAACCACAGGTGGGGGTTCAAACAAAGACTCTTTACTTCTAGGGATATTGGTGTGTATGTGATATCTCACCAGGAAAGCGAGGTCTAGGTGAGGTTCAAACATAGACACAAATCCATTAGCCATAATAGGAAAGAAGGTGTTGTTGTGATTTCCCAACAACGCTAGCAACGGGTGGGTTTTACAACTAAGAACATCGGTCTTTGGTATGTGAATATCCTACTAGGGAGCGCAGGCTAGGTAGTGTTCAACTAAGCAACGCATTCCTAGCTTTAAGAACTTATGAGTATAATGAAAAAAATGTGCAAAAAGTCTATAGTAAAAATCTCTGTTCTTTAAATCAATTTACAAGGTCCTAATAAGTTTGTTGCTTTGAGTACATGATCATCTTGAATCACACTAGGAAATAAGTTGATCTATGGTTTGAGTTGAAACGAGTAACACACATTTAAAACATATATTCATGTTGGGAGTTAAAAGTTCACAAGTCATAAGTATGAGTGCTTAGCATTTAGACTTATATTGACAAATGATCTTGTTTAATTGCTTGGTTTGGAGCTAGTGAAAAATCGAGGACGATGAATTTATCCGTCAGGACATCCGTAGATTATTCTATGGGCGTTTCTCATTCTATGATCCCAATGTTGATAAAATAAAGGAAGTCAAACAGGTAGTCAAGAAAAGAAAAAGGAAAATCCAAAAATATTTAGGGATAGTTTAGTTGTATGAATAAAAAAATTGGTGAAAACGTGACTGCGAAGCTTTTGATCTTTAGTTTCTCTTGACAAAACACTTTGGCTGACTTTCAAAAGTTATTAGTCGAGGGGGATTTTAGACTCTTAGTTTTCCGGGGTGTTATGTGTACTTCATAACATGCTGAGGACACGGCATTACCTTAGTAATGGGGGATTTTGGTATGTGCTTAATTACACATACCTTTTACCTTAATAAGAACGACTAAATAACCAAAAACGAACTTAAATCCAAATATATGCTTGTTTTGCTAATTTAGTGTGCAGTAACGGATATCTAAGAAAAATACAGAAAAACAAAGCCTAAAAACGACAAACCCGTACTCGGAATGATAAAGACGAGAAAGACAAAGCAAATCGAATCCGAAAATTAATCAATCAAAAATCAATAGAAATCAAACTGGTCAAAGTCAAAGTCAACCCCGACAAATCCAAAAGTCAACAATTGAAGAAATATAAGTTTGAGGGCTTAAATTGCCAATCCCTAAAACTTATATTTAATCAAGAAAGGAGAGAAATGAAGAGAGGGGCCAAACTGCCATTTTAGCAAAGTTTTACCCCAAGGGCCAAAGCTGCCATGTCCTCTAAACTTGTACCACCAAGGACGTGTGGTGTAACTAGTCAAATAACCCTTGGGGACTTGTTTTGCCAAGTCCCCAAAAGGTTATAAACACAAGGACCATGTATGCAATCCACCATAACACGTTAAGGGACCAATATTGCCATTTCCATAAACCTTCGCCCCTGTCACTCTTTTTTTTTATACAACACCTTTTCCCGCCTTTTTCCCCCACAAGCAAACTCACGGGTTGCACTTCACACCTTTTACCCTATAACCTCAAAAACCCCATGGATACTCACCTCCCCCCTCCTCCACTTAAACCCTAATCCCAATTGGCAATCCCACAAATCCCCAAGGCTTGTTCGAAAAAGGAAAGGGGTCAACGATTTTGTTTTTGGTCTTGCTCTCACAAAACAAACACAAGAAGCACAACAAACAAGCTCCCCAGCTTATAAAAGAAGAAGAAGGTATAGAAGTAGGGAGTAGTTAGAATTTTCAGTTTTTCTTGTAGTTTTTCTCTTTTAAGCTTTGGTTTTGACTATCATTCGTTTTTTCATAAGCTCAATTTTTCAAATTGAGATGTTAACTCTTTTAATTTCACTGTATTCATGATTTCTAATCATATAAGCTAGTGTTTAGTGTTTGTTCTTAAATTTTTCATGTAATAACTGTTGTCATCAAATAAGCTTAAATAAGCTAATTTGAGCTTATAATTTATCTTCTAATTCTTATTTTGTTCAAAAACTATAAAGCCATTTAATAATGATTCTGTCTATTAGTGTTCAATAAAAGTTCATTTAGGATTCATAACAATCAAGTTTTGGAGCTTTAATGAAGAATACGCTGATATAGCTTATTGAGCCTTAAGCTCAAGTTTAGAGCTAGGTAGCCATTAATAGGTTCAATATGAGGTCACATACACGTCAGAAAGAGTGACCTAAGAACAGAAACTTCAAATTCTCTAGGTTTTACTACTTTTTATATCATATGATAACTTTAAAAGGCTTGTAGCTTAATCACTTGAACTCTAACTTTTGTTTAAACTAGGTTAAAATAATTTAGTAAGTTTAGATATGTAAACGATCTTTAAATCAGTTTTGTAATTAGAATCATTAGGAATCATTTACTAGTTTGCAGTTATATCAGGTGTATGGCCAAGGAAGTAAGTAGCTTAAAGTCATTAATAAACTAGTAGGATATAGTTTCAAATTAGGCTAAGTAGGTGAATCTAAGTTTGATAGATAAAGGAATTAGCTGAATTAGTTTTTAAATCAGTTTTTAAGTACAAATTAGTTTAGACATTTAGTAAAAACTAGTGTTTGGGTTAAGGTTTGTTTGACTGTTAAAGTCAAACTCATTCTGTCAAATTGCTTTAAATAGTTGAGGTTTTAGACAAGTTCAAGTTTTAAAGAGGATTTGAGATTCAGTTTGTAATATTTCAAAGTTTTGAGTTTTTAGAAAGCTTGTATTTGCACCAGGACATTTTTCAGCATAAAAAGAAAAAAAAATTTTTTGTTATTAAGCGATTAAAGGTTCTCTATAAGCTTAAGAATGATTAATCAAGTTTTTCTTAACTGTATGAATTCATTAGTTTCAATTTAGCCAAGAAAATTCAGCTTTTGTTCTCTTAGTTTGCCAAGTATATCAGCAGTAGCACAAGTTAAGTGCAGTTAATACTGCTATTGCTAGCTCTCTTTTTAAACCTTTAAAATTAGGTATTATAGGCTAGAATTAAGAATGTTATTAGTGCTCCATTAGTTGCATAAAATTCATCATTTAGTTTTCAATTTTAAGCATTTAATCTAGCTTATTTTTCTTTATAAAAGTAGTATAGTAGCATGTAGATTTCTAGCTTATTTTCTATTTTGATTTTCATTTCTAGTTTTAATTTTGAAAAACCTTTTATCTAGGTCAGTTTTACATTCCTAGTATAGCTTATTTCCAAATTTTCAGCTTTTAAGGTTTAGTATTAAGCTAGTTAGCTTATTAGGGAAAGCTTATTTCAAGTTTAAGCCTGAGTCCTCACTTTTCAATAGCAAATTTCTTGAAATTTTTGTTAACAAGTAGCTTATCACTTTTTAGATTTACTTAGTACACATCTTAAGCTACAAATAACTTCTTTTAGTTTTCAGTTTCATCAAGTAATAAGCAAAATATAAGCCAAAAACTAGATAAGCTGTTAAACCCTTAGTTTCTGTGGCAGAATCCAAAAGCTTAACTTTCTAGCTTATTCTTTAGATAAAAGTAGATAGTGCTTTCATTAATGTTGTAGAGAATAAGCTCCTTAGTAACTTTCATGTTTTAAGTTTTAGCTAAATCTCAATTTTTAATAAGCCAAAAATAAGCTAGAAGCGTAGGGTCTGTTTTGTAGTTTTCTCAAAGTTAAAGGGTACCCGTTTTCATTGTAGTGTAAATTCTAGATACTTTGCCCGCCTACCCTTTACTTTGGTTTCTTACACTTTCTACCCTAAACTTTTTCGAAAAATAAAAAAGGGGGAAAGACAAGAGGCCCGGGTGAGCAAGACTCGAACCCGGGACCTCTCGATACAAACCCCCTTTATAACACCACTCTTACCACTGCGCCCTTGGGTCTTTTTCGTTAAAGACTCAAGGGGCTTGGTATTTATGCATGTTTTTGGCTCATAAGCTATAAAGCTGTTTAAGCTTATTTTCGGGCTTATTTGTCGAGCTTATTTGTGATTCTTATTTTTCGTAGGATTCTTATAAAGTCTAGTATTTTTTGTAAATTTTTCAGAATTTTTCGTAATCATTTAATATTTTTTATAATTTAATTTAGTTAAAAGTTTATTTAATTCATAAAAAATACAAAAATTATCAAAAAAATATTTTGCTTTTTTAGAAAATTTTCTTTTGTCATCTAGTTTGTAGGAAAAATATAAAATTTTTCGTAGGGTCATTTTTACAACTTTGTACTTTTTAAAGAACGGGTCCGGGTACGGGATTTGTTTTTGACCCTTTTTGGTCAACGAAACTCCCGTTTTTCGGTCTAGTCTTTTTAATTCTTCGTTTTATTTGATCCCTAGAGTTATTTTAGAGAAGCAAAAATTTCTTCGAGGTTTATTTAAAATATTTTTAAGGTTTTCCCCCTTTTTGTTCGGGATTCGGGCCCTCGTTTTCTAGTTTAATTTCGTAATTTCTAGGTTTTTCTTAAACGTTTTTATTTGTTATCATCTAATTTGACTTTTTCAACTTCCCAAACTCATTCCTTCCTTCAAACTCGAATCTTCGATCGTATCGATTTACCAGTCCAGCCTCGTTGGGGATAAACGACCCGGGAAAGCTCTATACTACTTCTCGGTTTTATTGATTGTTGATTTTTACACTTATTTATATATTATATTCTTAATCAGAAGGAATTGAACATGAGACAACGCCGATGGTTAGAGTTGCTTAGTGATTATGATTGCGATATTCGTTATCACCCAAGGAAGGCAAATGTCGTTGCTGATGCTTTGAGCAGGAAAGAACGGGAACCACCGTTAAGAGTTCGAGCTTTAGTCATGACTATTAGCTTGGATCTTCCTAAGCAAATCTTGAATGCTCAGACTGAAGCACGGAAACCAGAAAACATCAAGAGTGAGGATGTTGGAGGTATGCTGATTGAAAATGCTAAATATCCAGAGGCAATTAGAACGGAAAAGTTGGAACCTCGTACGGATGGAACCCTATGCCTCAATGGCAGGAGTTGGTTACCTTGTTATGGCGATTTGCGGACTGTGATCATGCACGAGTCCCACAAATCGAAGTATTCTATCCATCCAGGTTCCGAGAAAATGTACCAAGACGTAAAGAAGCTATATTGGTGGCCCAATATGAAAGCTGATATCGCCACCTATGTTAGCAAGTGCTTGACCTGTGCTAAGGTCAAGGCCGAACATCAGAGACAATCGGGTTTGTTGGTACAACCCGAGATACCTCAATGGAAGTGGGACAATATCACGATGGATTTTGTCACAAAGCTTCCTAAGTCATCACAAGGGTATGACACCATTTGGGTAATCGTTGACCGTCTTACAAAGTCCGCAATCTTTATACCCATGAAAGAAACTGACCCTCTGGAGAAACTAGCGAGAATGTACCTAAAGGAAGTAGTAACAAGGCATGGAATACCGGTCTCGATTATTTGTGATCGTGACCCTAGGTTCGCATCAAATTTCTGGAGGTCACTTCAGAAAGCTTTGGGTACAAGTTTAGATATGAGTACGGCATATCATCCGCAAACTGACGGACAAAGCGAGAGAACCATTCAAACTCTCGAAGATATGCTTAGAGCTTGTGTGATCGACTTTGGAAATGGTTGGGTTAAACATTTGCCATTGGTCGAGTTTTCATACAATAACAGTTATCATGCTAGCATTAAGGCTGCACCCTTTGAGGCACTTTACGGTAGAAAATGTCGTTCGCCTGTTTGTTGGGCTGAGGTTGGAGAAGTTCAACTCACCGGTCCAGAGATAGTTCAAGAGACGACTGAGAAAATCATTCAAGTTAAACAAAGGATGCAAGCCGCTCGTGATAGGCAAAAGAGCTACGCTGATTTGAAGCGTAAGCCGATGGAGTTTGAGGTTGGAGATAAAGTGATGCTCAAGGTTTCGCCTTGGAAAGGGGTTGTACGTTTTGGCAAACGAGGGAAATTAAATCCCAGGTTTGTTGGACCTTTCAAGGTAATAAAAAGGGTTGGAGACGTTGCATACAAGCTCGAGCTTCCTGAGGAGCTGAGCAGAGTTCATAATACATTTCACGTGTCCAACTTAAAGAAGTGTCATGCCGACGAACCCTTAGCCGTTCCGTTGGATGGACTTCATTTTGATGACAAGCTTCAGTTTGTCGAGGAACCGATAGAGATCACAGATCGTGAAGTTAAACGGTTGAAGCGAAGCCGTATCCCATTAGTCAAGGTTCGATGGAACTCCAAGAGAGGTCCAGAGTTTACATGGGAACGCGAAGATCAATTCCAGAAGAAATACCCACATTTGTTCTCAAAGACCGGGCCGTCATCAAGTGCTGCGTCTTAAGCCTTGAGGACAAGGCTCAGCTAACGGGGGGAGACTATAACACCTCGTGTTTTAGGACAATGTATGACGTTAATAAAGTCACTAATTATTTTTAGGGTTTTACGCGTTTGCTCTTAAACCGTAAACGTTAAGTTAAATCGCGTAAACTGAAAATGATCATACAATGTAAACGGGCATTAAACGATTAAATGTTTGCATCAAGCAAGTGTTATATGATTATGTGAGGATAAGTATTAACATTAAATAAGTTATTTAATCGGATTACGTGAAAGTGTTACGTTTTGCGATAAATGACAATTAGGTTTTTTCCCGGAAACCTAAAAAGTGTATCGCTTCAACAAATACCTCCGTTTATATACAATGATCGAAGTTTATAAAAACTTTATGCATATGTCTATTATTTATAACATCTCATTGATCATTCAGATAACAAATACTTTACCAAATACCAAGACATTACAAGTTTAACTTTTATATAAAAATATCACTTTCCATTTTATAAAACTTTACTTACACTTTCTTTTATAATTACACAAGTAACATATTAACTAGAAAATGAAATAAGCTAGTGAAACACTAACCCTTGAAATCATGGGATGATTCCCATGATAGGAGACCAACAAACATAACCATTAAACCCTTGTTTCCCTCCCCTTTTGTCCCCTTGAACCCAAACCCCAACACAACCCCCCTCCTTTGATTTTTCTTGTCAAACTTTGCTAAAATATCTAGTTCTCTCTTCCTATAAATACATGCACCTCATATGTAAAGTTTACACACTCTTTTACTTAGCAAAATTATTTTCTTTTCTCTCTTGTTCACTCCAAAACCCACGGCTCAATATACCCTCTTAAGCAAACCATACAAAATTTGTCTACAATCCATACACTCCTATACACATCTATCCTAAGATATTCTAAGTTGTTTCCAAGCATTGAATCACCATTTGCATGTAATAACCAAGAAAAGGAAGGCTAGGGCTTTTACTTGGAAAGCTAGGGTTTTCATTGTGCAAACTTTGGTTTTGAGTCTAAACACGGGTTTAGCACTTATTTCTCATCTCATACATCATCCCTAAGGTCTTTCTAATTTCTTTATACTTTTTATTATCATTATTTTATGTGTAATATGTTATTTATGGCTAATCACCCTAACGGACTTTTTATATGTAAAATGAGTTTTCACTTTTGTTTATGAATTTAGGCACTTATTCTCTATGTCATATGGTTAATATTATCATGGAAAAATAAATGGTAAAAGTATGGTTAACATATGTTTAAGTATAAACATTTTTAAGTATAATTTCGTTTAAAAAGTAATTAAAACAAGCTTTTTATAAAAGAATACATTTGGATAATTCAAGGGCTGTTTTAATTCGAATTTAATACAGTAGGTTTGACCTCATATAAAAATAATACGTCTCGTGACGATTCCAAAATGATAAGAAACTCGAAAAAACCGATTTATAACAAAAAAGATACGTTAATTACGAGTTTACGACGAGAAATACTTTTATAAAACTATTTTTATAAAAATCACTATTCACCACAGAAACTTATACTTTATAAACATCCATAATATGATAAAACTTTTAATTACAAGAACGTGCTCGAAATAATCGCTAAAAACGGAGCTATAACGAATAAGATACCGACGGAAATCGGGTTTTCCGTTATTTAAAATATAAACATTATTTTATAGATTGTTGTGAACAGTAAAAAACACAATTCATCACAGAATCTCAAAACCTAAAAATGTGGTTTTATGATCATCGTCTATAATACGAAAGCATGGGCGTAGAAACGCGAGAAACGGCTTTAAACGACAAAGTTAGATGTCATTTTTTACTTAAGGCGTAATTATAAACGTTTTTACTTTATAATGACGAATTCACTTAAACAAATAGATGGTGATATAGCTATATAGATTATATATGTTATTAGTTATCGAGGTGCTATATTACTAGGGAGTTTCATAATGAGGCCTCTTCGGATGCGTATCGAGTGTTGTTGGATTTACGATTTAAGTTATCCTAACTCCTCGTACGTATCTGTCATGACCTCTTGAATTATGATTGCACCGAAACAGATGTACGATATGTATTGTAAACAACTATAAGATTATATTATGTTATTAATTATAAAGCACTCGGTACTTATCGACCTCTATTTAATAGGTTGCCTTCGGGAAATAATCGTGAAGCATTCCCACACTTTGATATAAATTATCAGATCACGACTTGAGGTGTGTTCATAGCCCCACCACTTTTTACAGTTTTATGATTTACTATTATTTGGGGTGGAAACTGGCGTTGTTTTACAAATTGGAGCTAAGTGGATATTTTGCATTGATTACATTTGTTTGCTAAGTAGCGATAGCCCTAAGTTAAGCTATTATTATGAAGTACTGTAATTGCATAGATGTAGTTGGGAATTACATTATGTGAGCGAGAATGTTTTTAATAGATCTTATTTGGGAAACGACCCTCCCCGTTTGGGTACTAGCTATAACCGGGACGACGTTAATAGCATGGTCGAATCATGGATGTTTCGGGGTTAGAACATCAGTTCGGGCCATGAGTAGCAATATTTTGCAAACAAGACTGTCGAGCTTCAGAGTCATGAGCTTTAGTGTAAATGTAATATGGTTTCGTGATTGTTTGCATCTGTTGTAACATCACGAGGATAGTCTTTCTTGCGGTCCTGCATATTTTAAATACAGAACCTTATTGATATTCACCAACATTTTTGTTGACATTATAGCAATGTTTTCAGAAGAGGGTCAATAGGCACGAGGTGCCCAGGATGCATTGGGTTACATTTTGGATTGCACACTTAAAGACTTTTATATCATATTTTGGGAAATCTATGTCATCTTTTGTAATATTAAAAAGGAAAACAAGTGAAGCTATGAGCTTTTTTTAATATGTCTTTTAATTAAATCCAATGTATCAATTTAAATGATTTTTTGTGTGTTCTTATATTATATTTGTGCATGGTGATCTTGAAATAACAGCTCGGATTCTTATTACGCTGCGACCCATTTTGGGGGTGTTACAAGTGTTTTACCAGGGGTTCCCGATGCACCTGATTATGACTCAGATGATGATATCTCCTGGAAGTCAAGTGAAAATGATCAAGATGAAGATAAAAATGAAGGTGATGAAGCACAAACTGAATCTGAAGATGATGGTGATGATTTCATTCATCCAAAGCTCACAACTCATGATGATGAAATAACACATGAGAGGAAATACGAAGATGACACTTCAATCCTATAGTTCATACAGCCTCTCTATGTTTTCCATCTCAGATGATGAAGACAGGTGACAATGATCTAAGTTGAAGGGTGGTGTGGTGTTAAAGGGAAAAAAGTTAGATGAAGATGTACATATGTAGAGGACAAGGCAAGAGGGGGTCAGAGATACCATGCCAATCTTGAATATGAGATGATGTAAAGGCAGTTGTTGTATGGCCACAGGTTCAGCAACCCAGTGGAAATTGAAGACATCATGAGACCTTACTTCGGTAAATCACTGAATTAGTCAACAACAGAGTTCTCTGTTATCACTGGCTTCGTCTCCAACATGCTAATCCAAATCAAAGATACCGGTGTTGATGCTATATTTGGAACATAATGCTGTAAGCTACCTCTCTTAGTAGATATTCCTGTCATTGCCATTGCGAGTCATCTTCTTTGCACCAAACCAATCATCCTCAACATCGACTCCTCTCCTTCAATCCAATTACAACAACTACCCTATCCTAGACACCGGTACATACTCCAAGCTCCTCACTTCAAAATTTCCTAACTTTGGAATGTTGTTGTTTGAAAACAGACCTAAAAGGCTTTAGAAGAAGTTTAGGAATTCAAACAAACAACTCATTATGTGAAGCAGCTCTACCTTCTTGGCATCATTGACCAGTACTTGGAAAATAAAATGAAGGAAGCAGTAGATGTTGCAGTCTAACTAAAGTCTGATAGAATTCGAGAAGAGGCTCAAGCTAAAAATCAACAATTCCTTGATTCAATCGATGAAGGAATGAAGAAAGTAATCAAGGAACAAGTCAAGAGTGAAGTCTCGAAGATCACACCACTACATTGAGAAGCGTCTGTTACGGGAAATGAACAACGCGAGTCTGAGATTCTGGTATGATCCTCAAAGGAAGCCAAGACGTCTCATGCTGTAGCTGCTAATCTTTCAGGAACTAGAGCTGAAAAAGATCTTAATTGACAAGATGGAAGCTAACAAATCTATCAGCAGGTCTGACATCCAAAGGCAGCTCTACAAGGCATTAGTTGATGCGTATGAAGCCGACAAAATTCTGCTAGATACTTATGGCGATACGGTCACAATAAAAAGACCTCGAGACGGAGCAGATGATGATCAAGAACCCTCCGCTGGAACAGACCGGGGGTCCAAAAGAAGAAGGTCAGGAAAAGAACCTGAATCTACCAGTGCTCCAAGAGAAAAGACAACCACGACAGCAGGAAAGACTACTACAGGTTCTAAGACTCATAAGCAATCTGCTAGCCAATCTGCTCCAGTAGAGGAAACTATGCAATCTACAGATGTCTTTGAAGCACCTGCACATCAGGAGTTTGAAACAGGTGTCCATGATGAACAACCGGAAGAAGAGGTCCATCCTCTTCCTGACTGGTTTCAACAACCTAAACGACTACCTTCTCCTGATCATGCATGGAACAAGTCTGTACCTGCTGTTCATGAATCCGTCCAACCTTGGCTAAGCAATCTGGCAAGAAGACAAGACCCTCGAGAGTCATTCGATGAGCTAACAGACACAACATTTGACTTCTCAGCTTTTGTGATGAACCGGCTAAATGTTACAACACTAACACCTGAATTGTTAGCAGGTCCAACATTTGAGCTGATGAAAGGAACATGCAAGAGCTTGACTGAACTTGAATACTTTTGTGAAGAAGTCTACAAAGCCACAACAGAAAAATTGGACTGGATCAACCCCGAAGGCCGCCAATATCCTCATGATCTGCGAAAGCCACTACCGTTGGTTCCAAATTCTCAAGGTCGTCATGTCATACCGTTTCATCACTTCATCAATAACGACCTTGAGTACCTACGTGGTGGTGAGTCAAGCCGCAAGTACTCTACTTCAGTTACGAAGACCAAGGCTGCAGATTACGGGCATATTAAATGGATAGAAGACTTAGTGCCCAACTCAATGTGGAGTCAAGTGATAGTCAACTACGACAAATTCGCTCTCTGGGGAATCTCACATTGGGGCAAGAAGCGAAGACAATTCTATGCATTTGCGACCACAAGGGAATCAGCTCGTGACGTCTACTCAAAAAGAAGAATTATTGCTGTCACAAAGGTGGAAATAGTCGAATGGCAAAACTACAAGCATCTTGACTGGATCACTGTACGTAGGGATGACGACATTCTTTACAAGTTCAAAGAAGGTGATTTCCACAGACTTCGGATCCAAGACATTGAAGACATGCTGCTTCTTCTCGTGCAAGGAAAGTTGACAAATCTCAACGTTGAAGAACGTCTTGCATTTAATGTCTCCTTAAGAATGTTCACAAGAAGTGTTGTCATCCAAAGGCGTGTGGAAGACCTTCAATTGGGTGTTGAAAGCTATCAAAAGAAACTCAACCTCACAAAGCCTGACACGTACAGATCCAATTTGAGAAGAAGAGACGCTTACACACCATACTCCGATCCCAGAGGATTCATCTATGAGAACAAAGACAAGAAGAACAGATTGATGCGCATTGATGAACTACACAAGTTTAGCGATGGTACTCTCGATGATGTTCGGACTGCTCTGAATGATCGCCTCAAGGGAATCAGAATGGAGTATCTGCCTCAGACTTTTTGGAGCCAACGTGACAAAGCAAATGCAAGAGCTATGATTCAGGCAATTGACAAAAGATTAAAGACAAGGAGGATCATGCGGAGCTTGGAGAGATTTGTTGGTGGAAGACCATACGGGGGTGACTTACGGCTGCTTCAAAGGACCATATGATTTATCATATGTTGTTCTCATCTTATAAGGTCAATCCTCGTAAATAATTTTATCTTGTGAATATGTTAATAACTAGTGTAGATTTTTGGTGAAAAATAAGATGTGCTCGAGTATAAATTTTACAAGAATTTCTTAGTAAATTTAAATTTTTTTCAAATAATTGTACTCGGCACCATCTTATAATCCCTCAAAAGTTGAGGGGGAGCAATAATATGTTCCATTCTAGAATACAGCATTTTGTCCCCGAACGGTTAATCAATTGATATCCAAAATATCAAGGGATTAACATTTTAGATAAGGGGAGAAAATGTGATTAACCTGGACTTAATGTATATTGAGAGAAGTGTTCAATTAAAATGAACTCGATGCACTCCACACGTAGCATGTACTACGATTACGATGCACATGTTAAGGGGGAGCCTTTAGTGATGATTAAAACATTCAAAGTGTAAACCTTTTGATATTCTTATCAAACACTTTGAATGAATTTTTCAATGTTGATGGATTGTGATGGAATACTCAAAAGACCGACCATGTACTTAATTGTAGGATTCAAGTAATCTTATGATATTAAGACAAGAACTAGAGAGAGAGAGAGTGGGTTGGATGATGTTAGAGAGAGAAAGTAACATGGAATGGATGAATTGTATTATGTGTGAAAGATGGAAAAATGGAACAGCCAACCCTCTCCAAGGCTAGGAGAGGGGCTTATATAGGTCCTATAGGCCGGCCTATGGGTTATGATGTGCTTCTCATGGGTCTTGGGCCGAACTAGATTACTAATCTAATCATTACATAAACTACGAGCTAAGACTATTACAACTTGGAAGTGACCGACACTTTTTGTGTTTCGAACAATGATTTAACATTCAAGGTTCTTTTTTTTGTAATTTCAAGGTTTTGTCTTCACATAAGTTGACCAAAGTTGACCATGGTTGACTTTTGTTGACTTCAGGCTTGATAAACACCCGGCTCTTGTGTACTCTTTCCGTCTCGTATTCGTTTTTGTCCGATTTTTGGCTCTTTTTATGTGAATTTTGTAATATCCGTACCTACACATCACAAAAAACAAAATACACAATATACAAGTATAATTTGCATAATTTCATCTTTTTAGGGTCATTTTTGGTATAAAACGGATATGTGATTTCTCACATATCAGCCCCTAATGATACTAGAAATTACAAACTTTATTCAAAGCTTTAATTAATTTCATAAGGGTAAAACTGTCATTCTGCAAAAAAGTAAAAGAGAGAATGCAGTAATGATTATATTTCTTAAACTGTGTGTTTTTTGTCGAGGGATAATTAATTTGAGACGGAGGGAGTATTAAGAAGGACGTCATCACATTCTGAGATTTCAACTCTTTTTTTTCTTTTTGTAGCCACATTAATCCTCTTTAATATACTTGACCAAAATGTTAACAAATTTACATAAACCACCACAAATGTAAAGATTCTTTTTCTTGTTTTGGATTTAATTAAGTTACATATATGTCATCTATTCTTATAAAAAATGATATCTTTGTATCTAGATCTACATACCCAGTTCACTCATCTTTGGATTTTAGTGGTTCAAATCGAGATGTTGTGTTAAAAAAATGACCACAGTTGATGGTGGACCTGGTAGTGGTGAAGTTAAAAGGAAAAATGATGAAGCTCTTATGATATTTTATTTTGAGAAATTTATTAGTAATAAAGGTAAACAAAAGGGGTGATACATATAGTTTTTATGATATTGGTGATTAGAAGATGGTGGTGGTGGTAAAAAAGGACGATGATGCTGGTGGTGGCAGTGGTGGTGATCAGGTGATGGTAGGGGTGGGCAGTGAAGATGAGTGGTGGGATGATTGATGGTGGTGAGGAGAGATGAAGAGAAAGATAAGAAATAAATAAGAGTGGTGACGTGTAGGGGTGGAAACGAGCCGAGCCGCTCATGAAAAGCTCGAGATCGGATCGGTAAAAAGCTCGAACGAGCCGAGCCTAAACGAGCTCGAGCCCGAGCTCGAGCCTAAGTTGCAGCTCATTTATTAAACAAGCTCGAGCCCGAGCTTTACGTACAAAGCTCGTTTGGGCTCGCGAGCCTAAACGAGCCTAATGTTTTATACACGAGCTTATTAACGAGCTCAATAACAAGCTTATTAACGAGCCTAAATTAGATATATTACGAGCCGAGCTCGAGCCAAGCTTTAATTTTACATTGCCAAATCGTATAAACGAGCCGAGCTCGAGCCAATCCCGAGCCTGTCTAACATACCACGAGCCGAGCTCGAGCTTAGATAATAATACTCGAAACGAGCCGAGCTCGAGCTTTGTAAAAGTTAAACGAGTCGAGCTCAAGCGTTGGCAGGCTCGGGCTCGGCTCAGCTCGTTTCCACCCCTAGTGACGTGGATAAGTGGTCTATGTGGACAAACTATATTAGAGATGAAAAAAAAATATATGACGTGGATAACTAGCCGGTCATATTGGTCATATTGTCACATAACAAACAAGTTCGTTGGTCTAGTCGAGACGAAAATTAGTTCGTTGGTAAAGTCAGGACGATTTTGAAAGTTTTTGGGTATTTTATGGCTTTTACCCTTTCTTTTGCCATACTTTCTTTTATTTCAAATTTCATAACTAGTATATATATTTTTGTTTCTTTTGTCCGGTACATATCAATAATTTTGCGACATAAATTTTGGTACAAATAAAATGTTGTACCACTATTTGCGGTTACCAAAAACATCGATAATACGTAATCTCGTCAGGATGACCTACGAAGAGGCTTGAAGTTTGGCCATCTCTTGCCAACTGGAAAAGCATTTGAGTTTGTTGTGGCCAACAACATGTTTTAGGTTATGGCAATATGTTTGGTATGTTATGGGACACTTGATCACAAATCAATAGTTAGGGCACCAGGAATGGTGTGTTAATATCTTATATGTCTAATTATCCGTATTCTAATTGTGGTGTTGTCCGCATGTTTTCTATTTTTTTAACTGATCCTGGATAACTTTTTTTTTTTATGGCCAAGGAGATTATTGCTGCTCTAAATGAGTAAAATCACTTCGAGATTTTCCATCACACGTGCTCTTATGTTAGGGAGCTCGCATTGGGGTCAATTACATGATATGAGTAGGGAAAACGAGTCGAGCCGCTCGTAAAAAGCTCGAGATCAGAACGATAAACAACTCGAACGAGTCGAGCCTAAATTAAAGCTCATTTAATAATCGAGCCCGAGCCCAAGCTCTATCTACAAAGCTAGAATAGGCTCGCGAGCCTGTTGGGATTTAACATTCTAGGTAACCAGTTTAGCTACGAGTACGCAGCGAATTGGATCTAGTTAAGGCACATAGAATTAACACTTAATAAAGTAATAATTATAACAAAGTAAATATTTACTTACCTCTTGATCTTGAACTTGAAACGAGTAGCGGTTAAATTACCGCATCTACGGTTGCTCACACAACACGTCGAACAAGTACGCAACAATGCTAGTCATAACTTCACGAGCTTCAAACACCGATGGTGTATGCTATATTTACTTGAACCGAAAACCAAACAACCTGTGTTTAATACTTGTTCTAGATCCGATCCAAATACCAAGTGGTATACGTTTGGATCGAAAAAAGAAACAAAAAAAAGAGAAAACCGAAAAGCATAGCACCACAAGGATTCGAACCTGGTCTATGAGAACAATAGCAAACATCACAACCAGTGGACTACAAGTCCATTGTTGTAATGCTTGTTGACACAATATTTATTTATTGGTGAATACATGCATGTACATATTAATTAATAACATACATACGTATGTTCCATATATATACATGCACATAATATGCTTTTGTTTAGTGATTCGCCGAACAAGGGGTAAAACGGAAAGCCTAATATTGTGTCGTGAGGTTTTAGAATGGGTTGTGAGGAGAGGAACGAATCATAAAGATTCGGTTACGGATGTTTTGTATGGATCGAGTGAATTCATTAATGAGAGGAGATGGGGTATTTATATAGCCCTCTAACCTTAGTTGTAGATAAACTAGGATACCCTTATAATCCTTATCATAATACAATACTTATCCTTTGTCTCTAAAATTTATCTCAAAACCCCCTTCTAGAAGCTATATGGGTCGGCCAACAAGTGACACCCACAAGGTTTGGGTTTTGTCAATTTTAGTACATTCGGTTCATATTTAAATAGTCGTTACGTTAGTTATAAAATATAACGGTAACTAACGGTTATTTAAATAATAACGTGAAGCATATTAAATCCTTAATAATAAATAAATATATATTAAGTATTTAATAAACGTACTCTTCGTGTCTTAACGTGTGTGCCCCCAATAGGCTCACATATTCGTAACGTATACGTGCTAGCCGACTACCGTAACCCAACATCCATATCATCGCTTGCCACATTCTCGATGAATAACCAAGGAGATTAACGTATCCATTAGACGAAAAGAATTCTTGAATGGAAAATATACTGAATGCATTAAGCCCCGTCTTAAGATTAAATAGACATACGTAAACATCTCAAACTTGTAAACCATAGAATGAAGTTGTGAAAAAAAAATTCTTCAGCACAGGTTGGTAATAAATGAGTCAGACATTCAATTTGATTACATGCCAGAGGGATTAGCTACAGAGCAAAAAAAATCTAAGACAGATTGCAAGCAATCGTCACAATTTTTTTTCTCAGACTCAGAATCTAGATGACCTGTGTGGTAATTACTACCATTCCTGAGATTTTCATCAGTGACAACTGAGTTTCCTAAAATCCAACCGCATATTTCATAATTTTTACAAAAAGAATCTACCAAAACCCAAAATGTGTAATTACCCAAAACAAACATACCAATTCGCTAAAACATCTATTCATTAACAAAGTCGCTAAAACATCATTCGATTACAAAGTTGCCAAAATGATTCAACAACAAAAGTCGCTAAAATATCTACAAACACATAAACATGCCCATACAACTATCCATTACCACAAATATCCACAATCATAAACACATACAGTAACAATAATCACTACGCCCCATCACCATTATCATCATCATTGTTTCCATCATTCCCGCTTGGGGGAGGAAACATAGTCGATAAACTGGACAAACCTGGTTGAGAGCTCAAGAAAGCCACCATTTGATTGAGTTGTGTTTGTGTTCTTTCGGCCACTCTTCTGGCTTCCACAGTTTCATTGTGTTGCCTTTCTGCTTGTTGCCTCAACAACTCATCGACTTCCTGTTGCGAGTATGATCGCGGACCTTGGGATTGTGAACCGACTTCCTGTTGGGAGTATGATCGCGGACCTTGGGATAGTGAACCGACTTCCTGTTGCAAGTATGATCGCAGACCTTGGGATTGTGAACCAAAGCATGAACTCGAGTCAACGCCTGATACCTTTCTACCCCTGCCAGGTAGATGTCCGCGCTGTTTACCGCCTAGGACTTGACTAACTATTTCAGCATCGGTCATTGCAATCCCTGTGGAGGCACCCTCACCCTGTGCACGCAACCTGAGCATTTCGTTCTGTGTAGGTACAAAAAACGAGAAAATTAATCTATCGGTCAGGATACGTTATTTTTCATTTAAGTGTGTGCGCGTGTGTTTACAAAAAAAACATACTTACATAATTCCTCTCGGCTTGGGGATGGACAAAGACGTCATTACGTGTATGGTTATCAAAATAGTTCTTGATCAGACTGGGATACACTTTATGAATGGAGAACTATATATATAAAATGAAACAAATTAATAAAGACACATCCAACATATAAAATGAACTATTCATATATAACAAATTATAAAGTGTCTTACATATTCATAACGAGCAGCAGCCAAAGAACGAGATCCATGGAAGCTCGCAATTTGATTACACCTCCTGTTTCTAGCATTGACCTCTGCTTTGTGCGCCCGCTTAGGATCAATCCAGAAGTCCACCTGCTTACTCCATCTTTCTGCCGACACATTCTCAGGAGGATGGCTTCTTATTTCCTCTACGGCCGCAATCCCACCTTTTTCAACCCAATGTTCTACCTTGTGGCTGTGCTTGCTGTCACTGTAACGTTTGCACAAAAAATCCTCAATGCCCTTCTTAATCTTGTCTCCGTGTGGTCCAGCTAAGTGGTTGTCGATATGGAAATGCGCCTGCAATTAAATATAATTAGAATAAATATACATATTCAAGTAAATAAACAGAATAAAAGAATTTAAAAAAAAACAAACTAACCCTTATCTTTTCATAGACATTAACCTTGTCTTCTTGGGGAATATCTCTCCACGATGGGTAATAGTAAGGAAATTCTCTTACTATTTCCCCGAGTAGGTTCCCAAACCATGCGGCATTTTCGCCTACATGTAGATATGTCTTTTGGTCCTTAAAGTCGAACTCGATCGGCAATGGACCTCTCCGTTCCACGGCCTTCTTGAGCTCGATGTTCGTGGTTGGGCCACGAGTATTCTTGCGTGCGGACCCTACAAATTCAAGTGATGACGACATAAAATAACTAAGTAATCAAATTCAAATGATCAAAATTAAGTTTTTTTTTAATAATCCAAAAATTCTTACCCTGACCACCGCTAGCTATCCTCCCAGAAGGCCTAGATGATCCATCGCCACCATGACTCTGAGCGAATGCTGCCATGTGTAAAAGTACAACTACAAGAACATAAACATTCATGAACAAATTGATATACGCATAGACACATTCAAATAAATATACACATTTAAACACTGGTAAGATCAATCTTCCTCATCACTAGAATAAACACAAACAGTGTGAACTTCATTATCAGAACCATTGCATTATTGCACACAGTGGCATATATTGAGGGAAGAAAGGTTCAGCTTAGTAAGAGGGTGAAGAACAAATATAATATCTTGATAAAAGGTGCACGACTTTGAGAATTTAAAATGTCAAAAGACTGCTTAATGTAAAAACATCACATGACATAACCAGAAAAAGGAAGCTTGTGTTTCCTTAAGATTTATGAATTTGTTGAGAAAGAAATTACTTGACAAGTATATACTGAATACATTAAGCCCCGTCTTGATATTAAAAAAGACATACAGGCATGTCCTGATTGAAAACATCTCAAACTTGTTAACCATAGAATGGAGTCCCCAAAAAAAATGTTCAGCATCGACTGGTAATAACTGAGTCAGACATTCAATTTGATTAAATGCCAGAGGGATTAGCAACAGAGCAAAAACAAATCTAAGACAGATTGCTAGCAATGGTCACAATGTTTTTTGTCAATCTAAGAAACTAGATGATCTATGTGGTAATTCCTACCATTCCTGAGATTTTCATCAGTGGCAACTGAGTTTCCTAAAATCTGTAAGAAAAAATTTATGATCACAGAAATCTGAGAGACGTGTAAACACTTTCAGATTGAAGTATTTCGATGGTTCTATCGAAATCTTAAATCAGATAAAACTCAGATTAGAATCGAGAATATGTTTTTTTGATGTTATGAAACCGAACCAGAGATAGATGAGGAATATATGACCAACTAAACTGAATATTCGGTTGTAATTGCCATAGCAGTTATTTAACCACCGAATCAGATAAATCAACGGGCAAAATTAAGTCCATAATTCCGGGAATTTTATTTTCAAGTGCGTTTTTAACATAGCACTTTATACCAAATAAAATTAGCCAAGGGCTCTGCCCCTTGGACCCTGCTACCAGGGGCGCTGCCCCCGGACCCCCGTGATTCGGGGGCTTCGCCCCCGAATTATAATCATAATAACGTCGTACAAGTGTGCACTCCGCACAACCCCGACTTGTGTAACATTTATCACGATTACACATTGGTCAACTAAGTCAATCCATTACACTTAAATCATATTGGTGATGCAAAATCCAACCGCATCTTTCGGTAATTTTGGGTCAACAAACAAGGTTCAGAAGAGCTCAATACGAGAAAATCTACATACATGCAATAATA
>BQNB010017448.1:18989-62274 GCA_026074375.1 Tanacetum coccineum | reverse complement strand
TCGATACAATACAAACCTCCCCCCTTTGAGCTCGTCCATTCGTTGGGTGATCCCTTGCTCTCACGTTCGAGTGTTTGCTCGTCGTTTAGGCCGGTGAGTGAGATTTCGTCGTCATCTCCGAAAAGCCAAACATGAGCAAATACACAACATATGTAACTTTGCTCAAACAATTGAAAAGCACAACTCAAAACTTAAACTATATTCTCATCAAAACTCTCTCTTACTTTATCAAATAAGCATAATATTTCTTTTTCACTAATTGGGAACCCTTTAACCATCTAAGGTTAGGATTAGGAAGAATTGAACATATTCAGCAAACCATTTTTGTGCTTTCTCTCAATAAGTGATCGTAAGAGGATTTTAAATATGAAGATGAGTATTATTCAAACGATAATCAATCTCACTATTCAATCTAATTACAAAATTAGAATATGAACACGAAATCGAGACTAGGATTTATCTAGATCACAGAAATATCAATCAAATGACCATAGATATCTTTCCGTGTCTACATGTTTAACCATCCTCGGTTATTACATGAAATCACAAAGTCGATTGCAAGACAACAAGATTAGTCATCGAACTGCAATTCACACTTGCAATAAAGATTTTTCATTGAGTCTAAAGTGTTCAAATGTTGTGTTATTAGCTATGGTCAAATTATACATGCTAAACTTAACACACTCTAAGTAGGATTGACGACTTATGAATTTCCATTGGGAAACTCATAAGTACTCCAACTTGATAAGCAAGTCTTGGATGTCATTTCTAAAAACTCAAACCGAGAACCGTTATAACTTATATAAGTTTCTCTTAATAACCTAAAATCAACACCATCTCCCAAATAATGGAAATATGATCCTTGCCCAAATTTGGCACCTCCACGGATCGATGGATCCTTCGTCCTAAATTCATCTTCGGTTTAGGTAGATCCGCCCTATGGCATTAGATTTAAACATCTTCCTCCTGTCAATCTCTTGCTTAAAAGTCTAACATAGATGTAACTAAACTTTAGTTAATCATCATTATTTCTACAAAGAAACAAACACAAGATCTATTGAGGTAAATAACCTTAACTGGATTTCTTTCATAAAAGACATGCAAAGGTGCATTCTTTGAACACTCTTAATATAGAGCATTACACAGTGTCACTTTTAAGCATGCTCCTAGGTCCTAGATGACTCATTCTTTCTTATAGCTACAACAACTTGCTTGCTCTCTCATTCAACCTTAGAATTCCACACATCTTGATTAGGATTATGTGAACCGAAATTAAAGTACGTTAGTTGAGTCATAGTAGGCCTTGTATGAAAAGACAATACAAATTTTATCTTTGCTACACTTCATTAGGCAAATATAGGAATTCTATTTTGTCTAACATGAGAATGACTACTGGAGAATCTATTGCACTAGAAATTCAATTTGACCTAACGGTTGAATTGCTTCCAAGAGTGAAGTTGGGTTCGTGGTATAACCCGTAAAAATGGTCGTGTTTAGCCTGAATTGAGCACCACTAGTGATAGTCTCATATTCATTCTCTAATTTGATTAAATGGCTCTTCTTAAATATGCCTAATGATAGTCTACATCGATAGACTTTGTATTTCATTAGGAGTGCACACTAAGCAAGTAGAAATTAGGTTTCTCTCCTAGTCAATTCTAGACTGCTTGCATTTTCACCATATGTGCTTTGAACTTTTCAAGATGAGAACGTTGCACCCATGAATAGCAAAGTTATATGCTTTCATGTTTATCTTAATGCTCAACATTTATTTGCTTAGCTATTGAATGCATGTCTATTGTAAAAGCGTTTGCCTTTTTCTAGCAATTTAGATAAAATATCTCTTAGTTTATCTAAATAACACATGCTCATAAGTGCTAAATGCTAACATGTTTACATAATGATTGCATTTAAAATTATCATGTTTTGTATGCATCATTTTACATGACTTATGTGTTAATTGTGCACATACACTATGTTAGTTTAATGTATGACAATTAATATTTAAATGTCATATAGTCTTACACATTAATCTTGTTGATTATTGTGTTGATGCATGCTTAGATAAACTTGCATGCTTATATCTATATATCTTATGCATCTAGGTATATATTTCCTCACACTAGAATATTTTTCTTTGCGTCCGTGTCACAAATATAAAAAGTCAAAAGAGTCATAAAATGGCCTTATATCTCCTAGAGTCTTCACTCACACATCCCCTTAATCATCATCTCGCTTTCTTCTAAATGATCCACTCTTTTGTCAAGGGAAGGTTAGATATCTAACGCTCCTCCAAGTAAGTTTGACAACTTAAATATTTCATCTGAAATATTCAAGTATCTTTACCTTGCGATCGCAAACGTTAGGTCATATCCGAAAATCCGTATTCAAGCCTTTTAAACAACATAAGTTAAAATGCTCATCCTTTTCTCTTCGACGAAAATATTCTTTCTCTTCGACAAAACATTCTTTCTTTTCGACGAAAAAAAAATTCTTTTCTCTTCGACGAAAACATTCTTTCTCTTCGACGAAACATTATTTCTCTTCGACGAAACATTCTTTCTCTTCGAAGAAAACATTCTTTCTCTTCAACGAAAACATTCTTTCTCTTTGATGAAAACATTTTTTTTGACGAAAACATTATCTCTCTTTGACGAAAACATTCTTTGTCTTTCGATCACACCTCTTCCTTCTCACTCAACCACGCCTCTACAACCATAGAGATGGATAATCTATTTCCTCCACTATTTTCGCTACCACCTTTAAGACAATCTTATACCTCGTCGTGTGATTGTTCTATGAACATCACAATGCTTGAGAAGAACTACATAACTTTGTGAGTGTTATTTATTCGAACGTTAACCCAACATTCGGTCTTGACCATTGTCAAGCTCGTCGCCTCCATCTTCGTTTGTTTTCTTCTTTATTATTATTATTATTATTATTATTATTATTATTATTATTATTATTATTTTCGTGTACAAAACACACCGAAGATACGTCACCATTTCCTTCGGGACAATGTCCAAAAGAAAACATCTCCATTCGAATAGGTTGCGTCTAAAGATAACATCATCGACATTCTTTCTTTACCCCTCAACCGCGAATCGTTAAATTGTCTTTGTCTAGGTCTAGGAATGATGGAACACATTCTGTAAATCTTTCTCTTCTTTTTACTAGTAGCCTTCGATCTAGTCATTCTTTATTCGTGCATCGTGAAAAGACTTAACTAACTTCATTCGAAGTACTTTAAGTATTTTTTTTAATTAGCGAAATGCAAATTAAAATTTCAACTTTCATTTCACAAAATTTGGTCAAGCCCCTAAACTCCTCTCCTGTTGCGGTCCCAGCGCCCACAGATCTATTCAGTCTGCCGGCCCCCACATATATATCTGGGACCCGCCGGCACAGCTGTAATACCATATTTACTCTCTTTTTCTTTAATACCATAACCAAACACTTCCTCTCCTCTGCTATGAGTTGACGTCTACTCTACACCCAAACCTATGCCTAATATCTCTCTAAAGATCAATGGGTCATCCTCATATCCTAATTCTCATAGGCATCATTGCTTATGGTGTCAATAGTCAAGTGAATTTCATAATGAAATACGTCTCATTCTCAAGTTGAGGAACAAGGTGGGATGTGAAATGAGGTGGTAGTTTTTTCATGGTGGAAGAATAATGAGAGACTCAACAATGTGGTGATTCAATAACACTTGAAGATTGAATATCTTCTTTATGTTTTTCACTTTCTAGAAAGTGGAAACTTTAGCGAAGGAGTGACATTTGCATTTCGCAAATTACTTAAATATTTCGGATGAAATAATTAAGTTGTCAAGGGATATAGGAGGAATTCTAATAGTAACAAGACTATTAAAAGAGAGAAGAGACGTTTAGAAGTGAGAAGAAACATTAGAGATGAGGAGACTTATTAGAAGTGAATCGACTTATTGGAAGAGAGAAGAAACATTTAGGAATGAGAAGAATCATCTTTAGAAGAGAAAAGACTATTAGAATTGAGATAAGACGTATGCGAGATGTGAGTACCAAGGTTTGTATGTAAGAGGATTTATGAGTATGACGATTGTAAGGATTGTGTTGTCAACCAACAAAACACCAAACAAACCTTTGAATTCCCAATCATCCACCTTTGTCTCGATAGGATCATATGCACATCAATTGTTAGTGCAAATGATATATCAATCTTTTCTATCAACCTCTCGTCAACACGTTCCTTATTTAGTATCGCTCATCCTTTCCCACTTCTCGGCTCTATGGAATCATTTTCATTCACATCCAAGAGCACATCGTCTCCGTCCTCGTCTTATTTTTCTTTTTATCCTTTTTAAGTATATATATTTTTTGACATATTTCGCCAAGATATTAAATTTTATTCGTCTACTTTTAAAAGGTCATTTTCATAATATTTTTGTGTCAATCAATAAACCAATCCTATTTTTTGTTTATTAAAAAGTTCGGTATATGATCTTTTCCTTAACATATGGTCTTGAGCGTCACTTTTAATTATAATATTTAAGATTGTTGATTTTAAAAAATCATGATTGGCATGTTTCTCTAGCTACTAACTTTCTAACTTTTCTCTTAAACAGTGTCATATCACTTTAGAATACTAACCATACTCCACTAATGTGCACAATTGAGTCTATTCCGCCCATATAAATTATCTTGTTATTATATATGTTCACTTGTCTAACTAATCTTTGTATTTTTGAGTATCACAACATCCATATCTTGATTCATTGTGTGAGCCTTCAAACATAGGGGGAGCATACACTGAGAGGGGTAGCACTTAAAGAGTCCACTCATTTAAATTGAATTCATCGAACGTCTTGAGTTTTAATGGTAATTTATTTGATCCATGGATCCGCTAGAGTCACTTTTCAAGGAATGTAATTATCATATGGATGCAATAAGCAAGGGGAGCTAGGAGATATGTGGTTAAATAGCATGGATTTGGTTAAACCGTGATGATAAAAGACTTTACTAGGATGATGCAAGCTCACCTTTATACGAAGATAGGATTGAGGATTGTCAAATACCATGAATGGTTTATTCATACTCCAAATACCTCACCTCATCCACTTCAAAGTCACCCTCAACCTTGAGGTCCTCTTCTCATACCTTCAACTTATATATTTGAAGTACCTACTTTCCTTTCATGCCTTCTTCTCATCTATCACGACCTCCTCTTAATTATCCAAGAAACACAAAACCGCCTCAACCTTATTTCTCACATTTTCTTCTTATTCCTCCAACCTATATACTTGGATCACCTACCTCTTCCTCATTCCTTCAACCTACACACTCGAAGTACCTAACTTCTTTTCTTGCCTACTTCTCACCTCTCATGACATTTTCTAAATTATCCATATAAATACACAATCACCTTCACCTTTATTTCTCATTTCTTTTCCTCATACCTCAAACCTATATACTCGAAGCACCTACCTTCTTCTCAAACCTCCAACCTATATGCTCCAACCATTATCCCCATAATACCTTTTTGCTTCGATAAAAGGGGGAGAAGGGAGTGTAATCGAGTAACTTTTAAACTTCACTATGTGTTATAGTTTACATAGTTTGTCATCATCAAAAAGGGGGAGATTGTTAGTGCAAATATTATGATATTTAATCTATACGATCCCATTATGTTTTGGTAATGACAAACATGTAACTAGTAATACGTAACGTAAACTGTGCAAGTTACTCGTAATCACAAATTATCAATGCAAGTTTCAGTCCACAATCACTTGACGTTCAACTAGCAACAACACGACATTTTGATCAAATCCGTGTAAATCACTTAGTCTACATCAACACTGACATTTGTTTGCACCCGACGTAAATCACGTAAGGTATGTATAAACAACATTAAACTTGTAGGGTGATCAAAGAAATAAGTTTTTGTCTTAAACTTTATAATTATTTATAAATAAACACAAAACTGATTTCATCAAAAATTAATTTAGACAAATTATTTTTGAATTATAAAGAAATGTTTTATTTGGTAATTATTTTAAATTTCAAAATATGGTCATTTCCTCCTAAAACAAGTGTCACTTTCACCAGATTTCACCTTCACCACAAAAAGACAAAAACAGGAGCATCTGTCGGGGCGGTCCCTTAAATAGTGTCGGTCGGACTCCGCCTTAAATACCGGTGGCCCCCTAATGTATCTGGGACCGCCATTTCCTGACAGGCTATTTTTCAGCTCCTATAAATAGTGGGCCACCTCCAACTATTTTTATAACCCTTTTACACGATTTTCTTTCAGTTCATTTCTCTCTCTAGATCTCTTTAAATCCTCCATAAATTTTTTGATCATTCAACTTGGTTAATCTTGTTTAAATGTGATCAAATCTTCTATCCTTTCCTCCTTTCCTTAAGTGCAAGAGAAGAACTTTCGTCATCGCCAAGATACGAAGTTATGTAGTCTAGTTCATTTGTTTCATTTGTTACATATAGATCTAGTCTATATCTTTCATTCTTGTGTAGTTGTGTAGATCCGGATAGTGTATAAATCCGGAAGTGTTGATGTTGTGTCGGTTAGTATTTCGGTCCTTAAAATACAAGTATGGGTGATAGATTGGTTCTAGCTAAGATTAGGACTCGACATCTAGCTTAGTGTCAAAAAATAATGTAAGCGACGTGGTTTATGTGTTTAGGCCATAAAACACATGGTTTGTTATGTTGGGCCATAAAACATAACGGGTTTGGTTGTACCCAAAGAAGGACTCGACATCTAGCTTAGTTGTCAAAAATTATGTAATGCATTGGTATAAGTTTTCCCTCCGCCGAAAGGGAGCTGTGTTTTGATTAGTGAAGTAACTCTCGAGTTAGATACTCGAGGAGTGAAGTAGGGAAAAAAGGAGCTTCGTGACCGAACCACTATAAATCATCGTGTTCGGTTTGCATTTTCTTTTACCTTTCACTTTACTTATTTCTTATATTATATGCTATTACTTTTAATACTTGCAATTATGATCATGATTGGCGTTGATTGTTTGTGTAATTCATTTTACTTACGGGATGTGTAGTTCTTTGTAGTGAATATTGTGAGTGTGGTTGTATTGTTAGATTATGTATTAGTAATTGTAGATCTATAATCAACACTTCTCATATTGTGTCCAACTTTGATGATTGTGTGATGTTATAGTGAATACAAAGATTTAATATTTTTAAATGGAAACGTATTCACCCCCCCTCTATGGTTTCCACAAATTCTAATCATTTAAAGAGTTTATAAAAATGGAGCAAATGTTTGGGATGCATTTTATAAAACTAAACGAATACCCACACCAAGTGATGGTGTATAACAGTATATAATTATAATTGCGAAATTATGATCCTGGTTCGACCCTTGATGCAAAACGTGTATTTTTTGAAATACAAAGAGTTTGTCTAATGAATACAGTGTTGGTTTTGAATAGGTGTCAGGTTTATAGTTGATCAAGCTTAGGGTTATTAAGGGGTACTTACGGGTAATTTAAGCAAATTATTAATTTGACTTTCAAGATTAAATATTCAAGATTTTAAGAAAGGATATAAACTCTTTATAAGTACTATATGTGATACAATATATTTACAAGATGATAAAAGTGTTTTTGTGGAAAACTAGAAGGGGGTTGAATAGTTTATCGCTTTTTAATTTAAGGTTTAAATTATTTGTAAAAAAATCTAGAATTCGACTTATGCGAAATTCAACACTTGCACAATATTAACAATAAATTTAGTCTAAACAATTAATAAGATAGATGAAAAATAATTAAAACAAGAGATAAGAGTAAGAACAATCAAACCACAATGCGAGATTTTAGTGTTCCGGCAACGAAGCAACCTCTTCGCCCTACACCCACTCCTCGAGTCACCTAACTCTAGAGACGAGATTTTTCCTTCACTGTGTCAACAAGCTCCCATATGGCAGAGAAAACCTTAACACAACTTTCGCATTATCTTGATTTCCGACACAAAAAGCTAGATGTCGAGTTCTAATCTTACCTGGAACCAACCTACCACAACTTCACTACACACAACTTTCCTTCAACGACTTGATCACGACTAAAACAACAATCTTCACACCTAGTTTCTTCACACACTACTTCACCAAGCCACTACTATAATCACACCTAACTAACACTACTAGAAAGATCAACCAAGACCAATATAAACTTAACAATAAATCACCAAGAACTAACTAACTACTACAACTTTACAAGATTTACAAGTTATGATATGAATTGCCAATAAGATATGCAACAACACACAAAGGTGTAATACTTCTTCACTTGATGGTAGGAAATATTCTTCTCTTGGCACTAAGAGGATTAAAGCTTGATCACATGGAAATAAGGTGTAATACTTCTTCACTTGATGATAGAAGTATTCTTCTCTTGCACTTGAGCAATTAAGCTTGGATCACTTGGAAACAAAGCTTTATGATTAAATGATCAAAGGATTTTAGAGAGGGTATGTGGGCTGTTTTGGGCAGAAAGAATGAGTGCAAAAGGTGAGAAAATAGTGGGGAAAAGTCCAGTATTTATAAGACAAACTGGGGGAGCGTCTACCTAGGGGCGGTCCCCTTAAATAGGTGGGCGGTCCCCTTAAAATTAAGGGGGTCGCCCGTGTATTTAAGAGGGCCGCCCTAGGCTAGGGCCTCCTCAGTTTGTCTTTTGTGTAGGGGGGATTTTCTGGAACTTTTCTAGCCGTTTTAGGTCCGAAATTTTGAATTTCAAAATGTTTATTTTGAATAAAACATTTCTTTTAATTGTAGAAAATGTTTTGTAATGTTTATAAAAATGTTTACAACATTTTATAAAAGTTTGAGGTTGAATAAAAATTTCCTTTGATCATAAAATGCATTAAGCATTTATTTATTCATACCTTTAAGTGATATAATTATCGAAATGAAAATTTACTACTAATTACTTGTTTACGTTTAATTTTACATTGAACGTTTTTATATTTTGTGATTATCAAAACGTAAAGATGTGAAAAAATATTAATAATGTTTTTAGGCATTATATTTTGTCAACAATCTCCCCTTTTTGATGATTACAAAACTTAAACTCATTAAATGTAAAATTATTTTTAAACAAGTATTTTAGCTAGTTAGATCGACGGAATAATTGCTCCCCCTTGATGTGTGCTCCCCCTCGTTCGAGGGCACCAAGGAATCGAGCTATGGTTTCTTGGCTACAAAAACGAGTTAGAACAATACAAAAATTTCTAACATGTAGCAAGAAGGAAGGAAAAATATGACAAGTGCAAGCAAACATCAAAGCAAAATATGCTTCATTCATTTAGGACAATGTGTGTGAATAACACACAAGCATACATAAATAGAAAAACAAATATGCTTTAGAAGCATATTAATACATCATAAAAGAAAATCCTAAATAGCCATAGAAGGATTTTTGACTTGCTTGCGACACAAAAGGGTTTGACGATTATTTGTAGGCATATTACGAAGTTAGTTGGTTGTTGATGGAGAGTTTGGAGCGGAGGCGGTTGTGGAAGGGTAATCTCTTTGAACTCTAAGAGGTGGATGTGGTCGAGTGAGGAGGAATTCAATCCAATTGATATCCTCACTTAAAGCAAGGAATTGTTTTTGGGTGAAGATGCAACAAGGGCAATACCCAACATGGGTTTCAACTTGGTTCATGTTGAGAGTGTGTGGTAGGTTTGGAGAGTAAGGTGATGAGGGAATGTTGTTTTGTTGTTGGGAGAGATGCATGGCTAAGAGGTTTGATAGGTCTTGTAGTTGATTAATGTCATCAACTAGGCTTTCTCTACTTGGAGATGGAGGTGATGTGTGTTGAGTTTGGTTGTCACTTTGAGGTGGAACTTGAGTGTGAGTTTCATGTGAGTTGATGGGTGAGATGGGAAGTGGAGGATGTGAGACAACTTGTTGTGATGTGGGAGTGTCCTTAATGTAAGGAGTTTGGTTGTCACTTTGAGATGAAGCTTGAGTGTGAGTAACATGTGAATTGATGGGTGAGATGGGAAATGGAGGATGTGAGACACCTTGTGGTGATGTGGTAGTGTTCTTGATGTAAGGATTTGGTAATGCTTGATTGGGGTGATTGTTTTCTTGAGATGGTTGATGATGAGGAGTGAGTGGTTTTGGCATTGGTGTAGGTAAGTTTACATTGAGCCCATTGGATGTGTTACAAGGGTTTAGTTTCTTCCTCCAAATGGGTTTCACACTCATTTTGGCTACCCTTGATGGTTTGGATGTGGGTTTGTTAGGAGATGTCATTGGTGAGGATGATTGTGATGATGATGGATGAGAATGTATTTATAGTGGAGGAAAGGTTTAAATTGGGAAGAATGAACATTTAAAGGATCAAATCCAAGAAATGTTTGTGAATTTAGGGAAACAGTAGCTAAGTCTAGAGGGTATTTGGTTAAAGGGAGGTGAAAATACTGTTTTACCCGTGTTTGCCTAGGCCGGTCCCCTTAATTAGGGGTCGGTCCCCTTAAAATTAAGGGGGCCGCCCTTTATGAATTAAGGGGGCCGCCTACTGGCATTTCCCAGATTTCCCAAAATTTGATTTTTCTCAAAATTTTGTGTGAGGGTTTCTGTTTTGGTGGTTAATTTGCAGCAAGTCCATCCTTTTATGGCAATTAAGATTTTTAGCACATAGCACTTAAGCATTCAACATTCTACATATGTATGACAAGATGTAGGATAACCTATTTCACATAATTTTGGCATATACTTGGTCGTCCAAAGTTACGGAGGTAACTTCTACACTTTGGTCATTGTCGATGACTACTCAAGATACACTTGGACAAGATTTTTAAAACACAAAAATGAAGCTTTTGACTACTTTGAAATTTTGAGTAAAAAGATTCAAGTACAAAAAGTTTGTCCTATTATCTTAATCCGCACGGATCATGGTCGAGAATTTGATAATGAAGTACAATTTGGAGCATTTTGTGATGCTAATGGTATCACTCATAACTTTTTGGCTCCTCTTACTCCACAATCAAATGGGGTAGTTGAACGTAAAAACCGTACTTTACAAGAAATGAGTAGAACCATGCTTAATGAACAATCAATCCCTCAAAAGTTTTGGTGTAATGTCGTCGACACCTCCACATATATCTTGAATAGGATCTTAATTAGACCTTTCCTCAAAAAAACTCCTTACGAGCTTTTCAAAGGTAAAAAACCCTCCTTAGAATATTTTAAGGTTTTTGGCAGTAAATGTTTCATTCTTAATACTAAGGACTATCTCACCAAATTTGACCCGAAATCTACCGAAGGCATATTTCTTGGTTACTCACCTAATAGTAAAGCATTTGTAATTCTAAATAAAGAAACCATGAGGGTCGAAGAATCTCTAAATATAGGATTCGACGAAAGTCTACCTCCAAAGTCAACACCTTTAGTAGATGATGATATAATAGAAAGTTAAATCATAGAAAACCAAATAGAAGACATAGAATTCAAGGAAAATGAACCATTAAACAAAGAAATTGTTAACATCAAGGAAACCAAAGACCATCCCATAGATTCGGTCATAGGTAAGCTTAAAGAAAGAACCTTAAGATCTCAAGTACAAAGTCAAAGTAACTTATTTTGTTTCGTGTCATCCATAGAACCCAAAAATGTCAAAGAAGCCATACAAGACAAAAGTTGGACTATGGCTATGCAAGAAGAATTAAACCAATTCAAAACAAACAATGTTTAGAGTCTTGTTCCTCCACCCGATAACCAAACCACAATAGGTACTAAATGGGTCTTTAAAAATAAATTAGATGAAAATGGTGTCATATCTAAGAAACATTGCTAGAATTGTTTGCACAGGATACAGCACAACAAGAAGATATGGATTTTGATGAAACCTATGCTCCCGTAGCAAGATTCGAATCTATAAGAATCCTCCTTGCTTATGCACATGACTTCAAACTTTTTCTAATGGAAGTCAAAAGTGCTTTCCTAAACGGGTTTATAAATGAAAAAGTATATGTTTCTCAACCTCCCGGCTTTGTCGACTTTGAAAAGCCCAACCATGTCTTTAAACTTAAAAAGGCTCTTTATGGTCTTAAACAAACACCCAAAGCTTGTTACGATAGACTCAAGGCATTTCTCCTTGAAAAAAATACCACTGATACACCATGGGCTTGGTAGACAACACTCTATTTACCAAAAAAAGGATACACATATCATCATTGTCCAAATCTACGTGGACTGACATCATACTTCGAATCAACTTGTCAAGGACCTTTATGATGAATTTTCAAAATTATGCATGCAGTTTGAAATGAAGCATGTTGGGTGAATTGAACTCTTCCTTGGTTACAAATCAAACAACTAGAAGATGGCATCTTTTTCAACCAATCCAAATACATCATGGAAATGCTCAAGAAATTTGGTCTAGAAGACTCCAAACCAATCAAAACTATTTCATTCGAAACCAAACTCACTAGGGACGAAGATGGGGAATCCTTTGATGACACAAAGTATTGTGCATGATTGGTAGTCTTCTCTACCTAACGGCTAGTCGGTCGGACATCATGTTTAGTGTTTGTCTATGCGCCCGTTTTCAAGAAGTTCCCAAAACCTCTCATCTAGAAGCGGTAAAAAGGATCTTTAGATAACTTAAGTGTAACAATCTATTTAGGGATTATGGTATCCTAAAGGAACGGGGATAGAAACCATTGTTTACGCTGACTTTGATCATGCGGGAGACTATGTCCATCGCAAAAGCACAAGCGGTGTATGCACATTTATGGGATGTTGCCTCACATCGTGGTTCTCCAAGAAGCAAATCGCCCTAGCCATTTCCACCACTGAAGCCGAATATATTTCCGCTGAGAAAGCTTTTCAACAAGCTTTATGGATGAAACAAGCCCTAGTTGACTATGACATAGTCCTAGATGATATACCCGTCCTTTGTGACAATAAAGGTGCCATCGACCTAAGTAAAAACCCCGTTCTCCATTCTCGTACCAAACATATTCAAATCTGTCATCACCTCTGATGACATCAAATAACGTCACTTTTATAGCATCATTTATCCCATGTAATTAACTATTTTTATAATCATTATTGCCAAAGTTTGTTATTAATCATTTTTATTTGAGAATTGTAGTAATTATGGAGTACTTGGTGAAATTTAGCTAAAAGGCACGCATTCTGGAGCTTAAACGGTGACATATGAAGTTTACTGTTCTGACAACCAATACGCTGTTTCCATCAAGGAAGATACGACGTATCTGTGCCTATACTTCACCAAAGACCATGAAGGAAACAAGATCCAATACGTCGTATCCAGGATTGACCAATACGCCGTATCCAAGACATATGAAAATAAAATATTCTGGAAGATATCAAACGTGGTCCCTACTCCAAGAAATCTCCAATACGCCGTATCGAAGACTTTTGATACGCCGTTTAGACCTTTTTCCAGACCTTATAAATAGAAAACTAAAAAACAAGTTTTAAGTGTGCTAAATCATATTCTCGATACCTAAACCACAAAAGTCGATTTTCAGATGAGAAAAAGTGCAGAAGAGGTCGAGCACCGTAATTATTTCCATAGGAGACAAAGTGTAATTTCTTGTACTTTTATAATCGTTAAGTTTTTGGTATCATTCGTTAACTCGGTTAGTTTGCCTTCGTTAAATCATTACTTTTGTATTAATTATGACGTTTGAAGGCTAATACCTTCGGGTATTAGCCATTATTATGAAGATCTTAATGTTTGGTTTGTTTATCTCGATTTCTTAATTTATCATTGATTGCTTGTTTATGTTTATCAATTTATACTTGTTTACGTGCTTTTGTATGTGACCTATCATTTAACTGGATCTAGTGATATGGACCAAGTAATCTAGATGTCAGGATAGCTCTCCATATAGTGATTTATACATCTAGATCAATAGGATCACAAATAACGACCTATCTTTGCCTTTAGATTGTGAGCTTAGTTGGACCAGCAGGTAACCTCGGGATCAACGATTACGTTCTTAATTAATTGGTAAAGACTTGGTTAGTGGACTACTAGTGTATGAATTGCCATTAATTGTAACAACCCCAAAATCAGGTAGCAGCGGAATAGTAACATTGGGGTGCTACTTCAAGTACAACAAACAAGATATAGGAAATGACCAAAAATGGACATTTTAAGATAATATTTCATTTATAGCAAAATATCAGAGTTAATACATTAGGTCCCATAAGTTTTTTGATGTCATAAACATCCAACATACATTTAAACAAAATCTCAAAAGATGACTTAAGTTTTATGAAAGACAAAAGTTGCATATAATTTAGATAAAACACAGAATCCATCTTCATTGATATCCGCCACGGCTCCCCTTCAGTCTTCATACCCTAGGACCTGAAATTTACATGCTAAAAGTCAACACAAAGGTTGAGTGAAATCATAGGTTTGTTGGTAAATTGGTGGACCACAAGATCGATGTAATAATAGACTCTAAAACACATTTAGTAGTCCAAAACGTTTATTATTGCACTAAGCTCATGAACCCGAAGCCTTAACTAGTTTGTGCCCCAAATGTATAGGATGCTTGCCAACAACCTAAAAGTATTCTCAATGTTAAATGCACCATGGTCAACTTGTGACCAGAAATTCCAGGTGGGGATTGTCAGTCCCGATAGATCTATCCACAACACTCGCGCTCACTACAATAGCAATTGACGGTTCATGATATAGTAGGGACTTAATTGGCAATAGTGGTAACTTAGGCAATAATATTCAGACAGTAATCTGGATAGCATACAGTTTAAAACACTTTGAAAACACTTAGAAAAACACTTGTGTCCAATAGTAAAATAAGCAATGTAATTCACCCCTTAGAGTTTGTAAAACAATTAAGTAGTAAAAAGGGGGCTATGAACTCACCTTGAATACTGATAGTCCAATAATCACAGATAAAATGTCACGCAAAACGTGCGATGCAACCTATTTAAATTAAGGTCGAATAAGTACCGAGTACTTCAATTTATAACATTGAATATAATCTTATAGTTGTTACATCGTACTATCGTTCGGGCTATCATAAATAAAGAGGTCATGACATGACGTTCGAGGAGTTAGGATACTTTAAATCGTAAATCCAACAACATCGTCGATACGCCATCCGAAGAGGCCTCATTATGAAACTCCCTAGTAATATAGCACTTTGATAACCACTCAATATTCTATATAGCATAATCACCGACTAATCGTTTTAGTAAAATAATATTTATAAAGTGAAAATGTTTATAAATATACTTTTCGTAAAAATGACCTAATTTGGTCGTTTTAAGCCCGTTGCTCGCGTTTCTTACGTCCACGTCTTCGTAGTAAGACGAGCGATCAAAATATTACATTTTCAAGTTTTTAAGATTCTGCAATGAATAGTAAAATTACTGTTCATAACAGCTAATTAATCGTTTTGGCTTTATTTGCGTTAAACTTGTAATCGTTTTCAAAAAGGAAAAGCAGCACAAGAAGAAGCTTCTAGGGTTGCTATAATGAAAATGTTTGATGAAGTGCAAGTAGGTATTAATGCTGATGCATTGTTTGCAGCCAAGCTCCAACAAAAAGAAAGAGAGGAGTATACAATTGAAGAAAGAGCAAAGTTTTTGGCTAAAACAATAGCTGCACAAAGAAAATTTAGAGCTGCACAAAGATCTGCTGAGATTAGAAGTAGACCGCCAACTAAAGGTCAATTGACGAATTTGATAATGACTTATTTGAAGAACATGGGTGGTTACAAACACTCTCAGCTGAAATCAAATACATTTGAAGAAATCCAAGGTATGTATGAAAGAGAGAAAAAGAGAATTGATGACTTCAAGCCTATGGATTCAGATGATGCAGTAAAGGATAGTAAGAAGGCACCTAGTGAATACACTTCAAAGAAGGAGGAGGTTCTCAAAGAACCTAACAGTACTAAGGTGGAAGTTAAGCTAAAAGCAGCTGACCAGGGTACAAAGAAGATACCTGGTAAAATAACAAAGATGAAAGCAAGAAAGAAGGCAGGAAAGCAAACACATGCTAATGATGACCAAAGTTTCGATGAGGAGGAAAGGAACAAGAAAGATGAAGTAGAAAGCAGTGAAAAAGGTGCAGATGCTTCAAAGAAAAGAAAAGGAGGTCCAAGAATGAAAAGACAATCTAAGAGGAAGAAGACAAACATGTTTATACTTAATCCATAAGTTAACATACTTTTATTTTTACTTTTCCATGATATATAGGATCATATGACATAAGAATAAGTGTATAAATTGATAAACTCAAATAAAAACTCATTTTACATATTCAAAAGTCATTAGTGGTGATTATGGCTATATTTAACATGTAATACATAAAATCATAAGAAATAAAAGTATAAAGGATTTAAGAAAACCTTAGTAATGATGTAAGAGATGTGAAATAAGTTCTAAACCCGTGTTTAGATTCAAAAACAAAGCTTCCAAGCTTATAACCCTAGATTAGGTTTCCAAAACCCTAATCTTTCCTTTTTCTTCTTATTACTTGCAAATGATGAACCAAAGCTTGCAAACACCTTAGAATACCTTAAGTATGTTGTGCAAAGGGTTGTATAAACTTAGAAAATCAAAGTGTGGATTTGTTTAGATGGCTTAAGTTGGCCGTGGGTTTTGAGGTGTAAAAGAGAGAAGAAAAATGAAGTTTTTATGTTAAGTGAAGAGTATGCAACTTTACTCATGCATGCATGCCTATTTATAGTATAAATATCTTGCTAACTTAACCATGGTTACTTTCTAACCCTAGGTTAAGTTAACATGACAAGTTGGTAAAAGGTGTAAGAGTTACCTTTATGAAATATCTAGATATTTATGTAAAAGATGTAAACTTTGAAAAGTCTTGGTCCCATCTTAAAAATTCGGCATAATATGTATATATGTGATGTTATATTTATTATTTTGAGTATTGGGTATAATCGTGGGTATTTGTTTAGGCGTAGTTAGGTTTTAGAACTTCCGGGTATGCCTAAACGTATTTTATTATGAAACGTAAGCATTTTACGTAGCCGATAAAAATAAGATGAACAAAGTTATTAATTATCCTCATAATAATCATATAACACTTGCTTGATGCAAACATTTAATCGTTTAATGCCCGTTTACATTGTATGATCATTTTCAGTTTACGCGATTTAACTTAACGTTTACGGTTTAAGAGCAAACGCGTAAAACCCTAATCAATAAATTATGAATTTCATAATGTCATACAATGACCTAAAATACGAGGTGTTATAAATTAGTACTCATAATAAGTTAGACTTTTAAATGACGATAAGCAAAATTAAGATGAAAAAGAGATAAGGATAAAAAAATTGTGGTTGCCAAAGTTATACAAAAAGAGATTATGGAGTTTGGATGATAAAATGTTATCTCCTATGATGACTAATGATTAGCATTATATATTCAAAATTCTTATTAAAACCTAATATATATGGACCATGTTACATATCTCGAATCTTCTTTCCACGTAGAATGATCTTATAGATGACAACATAAACATGTGTGGACCCAACACGTTATATAGAAAATATGTGTGCTTTGTTTATGATATCGTGTCACAATTTGGATCTTGCTCCTTGATATAGTAGTGTAATAACTCAACAAGCATAAACTATCACATTGTGAATAAATGACAAAATGTGTTGGTCCATTGGTAAAATATTATTGGTCAAATTTCTAGAAAAAAATGACGTAAAATGCTATAGATAAAATTTGGCTCTAAAGATGAATAGAAACTTTATTACTACAGTTTTAGCTTCATATCTCTCGGACTTTAATGATTATCATTTATTTCTTCCCAAATCCCCCTCCTTGCTTTAAAATCTTCGTCTCATACTTATAATATGAAATAACGACTTTTAAGAGTATGTGCAATTAAAACACGTAAATTTGTTAATTTTTGTACCCGCAAATGGGAGAATTTTGGCAAAGAAATATGAATAATTATGTCTTTATCAACCCTACTTCTTGGTGACTAGGACCATGTGTCAAAACTTCTTTAATCCTCGGTGGCATTGGTTTGGAAAGCTCAAGCCGAGTTTGAAGAAGATTTTGTGCAAATATTTTCATATTATGAAGAAAGTATAAGATGAAGAGTACGCGAGAGTTGTTGGACTAGTTTTTGTAAGTTTATATCGAGGTTCTAAGTTGTGTCCTTTTTCTAATTTTGTGATTATGTACGAGATTATCTTATGTCATGTCCAAAATATAGTTTATGATGAAGATCATCCTCCTAAACCACATATACTTTTAACACAAGGAACAAAGTATTGATATATGTCGAGTTTTAGCGATTTTTGGCTAAGTATGAAAACGTGACAATAACTTGCGAAGAAATTTGTGTTGCATTAGAAAAATCATAGTAAATCAATCGTTCATCGGATTGCGATGAGGTCAAAACAAAATTAGTAGTACTTTGAAATTACCTTCTAATGAAATGAGTCTCATATATTAATTTAAATCCTAAGTGGGTCAAATAATCAAAATGCATCAGACTGTCCAGAATTTCGATTGTAGTTCTATAAAGGTAGCGAAATTGACAAGCTCGTGTGTCAAAGTTATTGCAACATCTTCTATTGATTCTATTATGATATTCATATGTTTAGGTGATCTCGAAAGTCAAGAGTATTCCCGATGAGTGCATAGACAATCAGGTGAGTAACATAGTATAAAAGCAAGTACGTGAATTATATACCCGTAAATCATGATCATGTCATTTATATTGAATATGTTCATGTTATAACAAGTCTATCTTGTTATGTTTCATGTTGCGAATTCATGTTATGCAAGCTTATAAGTATGCTCGTATACGTGCCTTTATGTTAACAAGTATGCAAGCTATGTGATTATGTTAACCCGAGTGGTTATAACATCATGTTAAGTTATCATGTTGACCTAAGTGGCCGTATTATCTTGACAAGTATTTAATTTGACATGTGTAGTAATTGAATCATGCTTCATATTGATATTGTCGTTTATGTCATGTTTAGCAAGTTCATGATGATATATTAATATTTTGACGAATACTACACAACATTTCCTGAGTAGCAAGTACCTTTTATCGCTAATGATCACAACCTCGTAATACTACCGACTATAGTTTTCGTATCCACATTGCATCGTGATGCATATGTACTTGACATTTTAATATGAAATTGTGAGTGATAAAGTTATTTTCAAAATTCTCGCCATGCATAAAGTCATTATAACGAACAACATGTAACCAAAAATATTGTTCGCAATTTTTTTTCTTATATGCTACTCGTCGCCGCAATGTGTGGGTACCATGTTATTTTAAGAGTAAAGACAGGTAAAGATTCAAGTATATCTTGATGTAATAAACAACTAATAAGCATAATAAATTAAACTTTTAAACAACTATAAGTAAAATTAAGATAAAAAAATAGATGTGAGAATGATTCAAAAAAAAATTGCGGCTACCAAAGTTATACAAAAAGAGAATATGGAATTCGGCTGATAAAATGCTATCTCCTATGATGCCTAATGATTTGCATTATATAGTCAAAACTCTTACATAAAACTTTATATATATATATATATATATATATATATATATATATATATATATATATATATATACACACACACACACACCATGTTATAGATGACAACATAAACACATGTAAGACCCAACCTGTTATGTGGAAAAGATGTGAGGTTTCTATATGATATCACGTCAAAATTCGGATCTTGCTCCTTGATATAGTAGCGTAATAACTCTTCAAGCATAAGCTAGCACATGGTGAACAAATGACAAAATGTGTAGGTCCATTAGTAAAATATTATTGGTCAAATTTCTTGCACAAATTGACGTAAAAATGCTATAGATAAAATTTGGCTCTTTTGATGGATTTCAGAGGTCCGATATAAACTTTGTTATTCATTTTTTATTAGACCAGTTTTAGCTTTATGTATCTCTAACTTCAATAATCATAATTTATTTCTTCCTAAATCCCACTCTTTTGCTTTTTAATCTTCGTCATGCACCTCTAATATAAAATAACGACTTTTACGTGTTAATCAACCCCGCTTTTTGGTGACGAGGACCATGTCTCAAAACTTCTTCAGCCCTCAATGGCATTGGTTTGAAAAGCTGAATCCGCGTGAGAAGAAGAATTTGTGCACATATTTTCATATTATGAAGAAAGTATAAGATGAGGTGTATTAAAGAGTTGTTGGACTAGTTTTTGTAAGTTTGTATCGATATTTTAAGTTGTTTTTTTTATTTCTTTATCATGTATGAGATTATCTTATGTTATGTCCATATTATATTTTATGATAAAGATCATCCTCCTAAACCAAGTCTATTTTCATCACAAGGAATAAAGTATTGATATATGTCGAGTCTTAGTGATTTTTGGCTAAGTATAATAATGAGACAACAACATGTGCACAAAAAGTGTGTTGCGTTAGAAAAATCATAGTAAATCAATCGTTCATCATATTGTGATGACGTTAGGGAAAATTTTATAGTCCTTTTAAATTACTTTCCAATGACATTAGTATCATGTCTTAATTTAAATCCTAAGTGTGTCAAATCAGCAAAATGCAACTAACTGTCAAATTTTGCTTTTTAGTTCTTGTATAAAAAGTTAGCGAAATTGACATAGCTCGTGTGTCAAAGTTGTCACAACATGTTCTAATGATTCAATTATGATATTCATATGTTTAGGTGATCTCGGAAGTCAATAGTATTCCTGAGGAGTGCCTAGACAATCGAGGTGAGTAACGTAGTATAAAAGCAAGTACGAGAATTATATACCCATAAATCATGATCATGTCATTTATATTGCATATGCTCATGTTATGACAAGTCTATCGTGTTATGTTTCATGGTGCGGATTCATGTTATGCAATCTTATAAGTATGCTCGTATATGTGCCTTTATGTTAACAAATATGTAAGCTATGTGATTATGTTAACCTGAGTAGTTATAACATCATGTTGACATGATTGGTCGTACTATCATGACATATTTAACTTGACATGTGTGGTCATTATATCATGTTTCATATTGATATTGTTGTTCATGTCATGACTAAGCAAGTTCGTGATGATATATAATATCTTGACAAATATTACACAACATTTACTAATTAACAAGTACTTTTCACCGCAAATTATCACAACCTCGCAATACTACTAACTAAAATTTTCGTATCCTCGTTGCATCGTGATGCATAGGTACTTGACATCTTAATATGAAATTGTGTGTGATAAAGTTATTCCCAAAATTCTCGCCTTGCGTAAAGTTATTATCACGAAAAACATGTAATCAAAAAATATTGTTCGCAATTTTTTTAATTATATGGTACTCGTCGCTGCAACGTGCGGGTACCCTGCTAGTTTAAGAGTAAAAAGAGAAAAAGATTCAAGTATATCTTGATGTAATAAACAATCAATAACCATAATAAGTTAATCTTTTAAATGACGATAAACAAAATTAAGAGGAAAAAGAGATATGAGAATGGATAAAACAAAAATTTGTGGTTGCCAAAGTTCTACAAAAAGAGAATATGAAATTCGGTTGATAAAATGTTATCTCCTATGATGCCTAATGATTGACATTATATAGAAAAAATTATTACATAAAACCTAATATAAAATAACGACTTTAATATAATATAAAATAACGACTTTAAAATCTTCGTCACATACATTTATTTCTTCCCAGTTTGCAAGTTCTTAGGTTAAAGTATTGGGTAAGTGAAAGACATTCAACACTCTACGCCATTAACATAACATTTGTTGGCTTATATTTTTTAACAAAGGCTCGTATTCTTGAAAAAGAATGTGTGAGAACCACGGTTGTTAACAACTTTTATATCATTGGCATTTTCTTGGTTTTTTTTAGGACCACGACGGTTATTATCTTGGCCATTTTAGCTTAGTTATCTTTTTTTCAATGTCCGATTGATTATAAGCACGAAGTATTAATAAAAATTCATATGATAGGTTGGTTAACTTTTTATAAGTAATTACGATGCATGTTATGAGCAATACAGGTAATATATGTTGGAGATAAACCATAAAGATGATAAAGTAACTTTTAAAACACAAAAGAAATTTCCATTACAACACGATAACATAAGATGACAAGCGTTATAAGATTAAGGATCGTAAATCCTCTTTGTATGTTCCTTTATTATCTCCTCCCAGATTGAAATTCCCTCGTTCCGAATGTTTACATGTTTGACCGACTCGTATATAGCATCATCATTTTTCTGTTTTCTATTTCCAACTGCTTGATTAAGAAGCTTAATGACATCAAATAACGTCTATTTTATAGCATCATTTATCCCACGATATTAACGCAGTATGTATTGTTATTGCAAAGAAATGTTACTTAATCATTTATATTTGAGAATTGCAGTAATTATGGAGTAATTGGTGAAACATAGCAAAAGGCGCGAATTTTGGAGCTTAAATGAAGATATTTTGAAGATTACTATTCTGAAGACCGATACGCCGTATCCATCAAGAAGATACGGCGTATCCGTGCCTGCACTCACCAAAGACCACAAGAGATTAAAGATTAATACGTCGTATCCAGAGGACTCAATACGCCGTATTCAAGATATGGAATCAATATAATATTCTGGAAGATATCAAACGTGGTTCCTACTCCAAGAAATCCCCAATACGCCGTATCCAACCCATTGGATACGCCGTATTGAACCGACTTCCAGACATTATAAATAGAAAACTCAAAAATGAGTTTTAAGTGTGATAAATCATATTCTCGATACCTAAACCACAAAAGTCGATTTTCAGAGGAGAAAAAGAGCAGAAGAGGTCGAGCAACGTATTCAATTCCATAGGAGACATCGTGTAATTCCATATACTTTAGTAATCGTTCAGTTTTTGGTATCATTCGTTAACTCGGTTAGTTTACCTTGGCTAAATTATTACTCTTGTATTTATTATGACGTTTGAAGGCTAATACCTTCGGGTATTAGCCATTATTATGAAGATCTGAATGTTTGGTATTTGTTTATATCGATTTCTTGATTTATCGTTGTATGCTTGTTTATGTTTATCAATTTATACTTGTTTACGCGCTTTTGTATGCGACCTATCATTCAACTGGATCTAGCTAAGTGGACCAAGCGGATCTAGAGTCCGGGATAGCTCTCCATATAGTAATTTATACACCTAGAATAATAGTTACACAAATATTGTCCTTCTAAGTCTGTGTCTAGGATACGCTTCAGGCTTAACTAGTTAATTGGATATTGCCAATGGTTTATTGATCGTGTTGACTAGCAGGTGACCTAGATAATTCAACAAATAACGTTCTGATTCCATTGGATAGTTAGACAAGTGGACTACTAGTGTATAGATTGCCATTAAGCTAAATTTGTTAAAGTCTCTATGAAGCTAGGGGTTAACAAGATCACCATTGCTTTAATCCCTATATATATTATAATCACAAATAAAGGATAGCTTAATGCGGATGCTTTAATTGATGACAGAATTCACATGTCTAGGTCTTTAGGAATGATGTAACACTATACGTCTTAAGAATGATAAGCCAACCTCGAGAGAAAAAAATCATTGCACAAACAAACAAAACAAAGTTACTAAATTGATTCATAATGGGTTAATACGGTTTTCTTATAAAAGTGTTCGCGGCCTCTTTTATCTTTTGTTAATTAGCTTGCGTGGGAACATTTTCATAAATTGATTGTAGTCAACCAAACCAAACCGGCCAGTCTCATCAGGCTGAAAAGCCCCCTTTTCCATTAGAATTAGGATTTAGACTGACATAGGTTTAACATAGGATTAGAATAGAATTAACATAGATTAGATAACCAAGATATTAATTAAATTGATAGATTTAACCCCCCTCTCATTGATCGAATACCCCTACTTACCACGAAACTACTACCGATCGGGTACACTGCCCGTTAAAGTGTTGTTTTTTGTTGAGTCGGCAAAATATAAATTTAAAACTTGAATCATATAAAAAACAACCCTACACTACAGCACATCAAGTTTTTGGCGCCGTTGCCGGGGAGTGAAAATTAATCTTGATTTTTATTTTGATATTTTGGTTTTTAACATTAGATTAGATCTAACCCTTAGGATTAGTGTAATTTAGATTAGTGTATTTTTTTGAATATTCTGTATATTTTATATATTTGTCTTTAATTGTTTTCTTGTATATTTGTGTGTTTAATTGTTTGCGTATTTAATTGTTTTTCTTGAATACACAGTTCTGGTCGACAGTTGAATACGGCGTATCCAATCCAACTGAATACGGCATATCCAGTTCTCTGTCCAATATAGCGTATTCATCTCAACAGATTAATACGACGTATCCACTTCTATTGGATACGGCGTATCAATTGTATAGGATAGAAACTGAAATTATTGATTTTTGTGCAAAATTTTTTCTACCTTCCTTCGGAACAAATCCTACTGATTGTTTATCCCTTATTTCAGGTAGTGCATGACAAGGAGTTCAACGAACAAACTATACACACCCTATAAAGATCCTGGACGAGAATTTCGATCATCAAAGAAACACTTCAAGTCACTTAGCCTTGACGAATTGAGATCTTCGGATTTCAATCTACTTTCTGACAAAGAATACTCAGAGGAAGAAGAAGAAGAAGAAGAAGCAATGGCGGAAACAATGGAGCAATACATGAGCAAGACCCGAACAGACTATGGATTGGGAGTCGCTAGGCCTAAAATTGGTAACAAAGATCAATTTGAACTAAAAGGATAATTTCTTAAGGAGCTTCGAGAAAACACATTTAGCGGTTCGGATAATGAAGATACTAATGTACACATTGAGAAAGTTCTCAAAATAGTTGACTTATTCCATGTTCCTAACATCACTGTGGATCAACTAATGCTCCGAGTCTTCCATATATCCTTAAGTAGAGCTGCAAGCCGTTGGCTAAGAAATGAACCAACTGGTTCAATTAAAACTTGGGAATATCTTAAAACAAAGTTTTTGAACAAATAATGCCCGCCTGGTCGAACTACGAAGAAAACGGAGGAAATCAACAACTTTTAGCAAGATCCACATTGAAACCATTTATCAAGCATGGGAGCGCTTTAAGGAACTCTTGATGAAGTGTCCTCAACACTATTTAACTGAGATGCAGGGGGTGATTTTGTTTTATAATGGTTTGGATGTTCCAACACGACATATTCTTGACTCAAGAGGTGGCGTTCTGACTAAAACTGCTGCAGATGCCAAAATAACCATCTAAGAAATGGTTGAATATCTCAAAAATGGCATAATGGAACATCAAGAGGAAGAAGTACTAAGACTTCTGACGGATTAGCTGCGATACAAGCACAATTAAACAATCTTTGAAGAGAGATCAAAAAAGTAAATGAAAAAGTTTATGCTGCTCAAGTTGGATGTGAGCAATGCAAAAGACCCTATTACACCAAGGATTGCCCATAAAAAGAATAAGGGAATGCCCTAGAAGAAGCTTACTACACACAATTTGGTGTACCTTTTCAAGGTGGGGGATATAGTGCAACTGCTCCAGGGTACTATCAAAGGAACAACGTCAATCCTTCATTCCAAGAACGAAAGCAGTCTATGGAAGATACCCTGAGCAAATTCATGAGTGAATCAGAAAAAAGACACGAAGAAAGCTCTAACTTGATCAAAGAAATCTGAGCTTTGACAAATGCTGCAATAAGGAACCAAGGAGCATCGATCAAAACTTTAGAAATACAAATGAGCAAGGTACTACAGGAGAGAGGATTTGGAAGCCTACCAAGCTCAACTGAAACAAACTCGAGAGACCAAGTCAAGTCGATTTTAACCACTATTGAAGTTGATTCAAACTCGATACGCCGTATTGGATCAAACCAATACGACGTATCCACTGGACAGAACAATACATTGTTATACAAGTCAAGACAAACTACGATTCCTTTTCCAAGTCGTTTGGATAATCATTACTGTGAAGAGGGGAATTATGGACCAAAATTCACGGAAGCTTATGGAGCTTCACATATCAACAACGCCATACCTCGAAAGGAGAAAGACCCAAGAAGTTTCACTTTACCTTACTTTATTAATGATTTCTGTTTTGACAACGCCCTTATTCACTTAGGAGCTAGCGTTAGTGTTATGCCTCTCTCGACCTACCTTGACTTAGGATTAGGCGAATTAGCTCACACCAGGTTGCGAATTAAGCTCACACTAGGTTGACAGTGAATTGCAAATCGGAACTGTGAAATATCCAAAAGGAATAGCTGAAAACGTACATAGGAAGTTGGTAAATTTAACTTTCCCAAAGACTTTTATAATTCTTGATATGCCGCGAGGAGTGTCAAAGAACCCTTGGACCTTGGAAGAACTCTTTTTTGTCCTACCGCCCATGCTAAGATTGATGTTTACAAAAGAAAGATTACTTTGAGGGTTGGGGAAGAAAAGATTATTTTCAAAAGTGTTAAACATGCTAGTAGTATAATTAAGAGGGTCTATATGCTAAGTTTGAGAGAAAGAATAGAGCTTGATTTAGAAGCTAGGCTTATGGGAGAGACTTTGGTGTTAAATAATCCATTTAGACCCTTTTCTGATTCTCGGAAATTACTATGAATTTAATACGATCTAAATGAACCATTTACGCTTAGAAGAAATCAAGGAGATGATTTTAATGCCCCACCATTGAGGAAGGTGAGTAATTGGGAATTTAGAACTTAGGGATGAAGACTTGATACAGAATTGATGAATTACCCCTATTTTAATGTGATGATGATTAAGAAGATCCATTATAGATTGCTCTCACAACTTAAAGTTTTCATGCATGATAAGATTTGAATTTACTCACGCTAACTTTTTTCCCATTATTGTATGTCAACATGATGTCAAGAAAATTTCATAATTCAATAATGAAAAATAAGGTGGTGTACAAAGGGGATAATGTTGTAGGAGCCTTAATGAATGTGCCTATCTTTGTTGGAACTTTTTCTGTTATGACTGATTTTGCAGTTTTAGAGGATATGGATGCTTATCGTGATAATGAAATGGGCGATATTATTTTTTGTTGTGGCGAACCATTCCCTTAAGAGAATTGGAATTAAAACAAAATGGTTTAAAGGGATAATTACCCTTTACAATGGTGATGATGAAGTAACTTACCAAATGGTGCGATCACATCCGAGGTTTAAAACCGTACACAATGAAATACAATGCAACAAGAATCTCACGTTACTTGAAGGTAAGTAGAAAGGATAAATGAACGAATCCTCGCATAGCATACCAAAAGCTAAAGTTTCTACAAAGGAGTTTCTGAATCTAGGACCTGACTTTATCCGAGTTCCGTCAATGGAAGAATGTCTCACACGCGGGCACATTTGCGTGCATAAGTTAGAGTAAAAAGAGAAGATGAAGAAAAGTCTAACTTAAAGACTTCGCTGTAAACAAAAGTGCTTCCCGGGAGACAACCCAGAATGTTATTTAATTTTGTTATCGAGTCTGTCTTCCCAGACTTCAATACAGAGTATCCGCCCCATACCATACGGCATATTGAATGTCTGGATGTTATCAGTCTTTATTTTTTATGCACTTTAAAAATATTATTGTCAGTTATGTGAATACGCCGTATTCATCTACTTGATACGCCGTATCTACAGTCTGACTCGTATTTAGTTTAGTTTAAATTAACCGTAGATACCAAGATAGGAATGCACATGTTTTTCCTATATTTTACACAGGACCTCGTGAAGGAAATATCGACGAATATTGGTGGAGAATTTACAAATCTAGAAATCTTGAAGTGTTGGAGTCTTGAAACTTCAAGACGGCTGTTCAACACATGATCTTGCTCATAAACGCAACTTGGAGAATCTACCGAGCAAATATCATGGGAATTTCTCATTCTAATTCTTTTTAAATTCTCGTATTTAATGTTTTATATATACAACGAGGACGTTGTATAATTCAAGTGGGGGGTAGAATTAGAATGTTTACTTATCCTATTTTTCACAATAAAAGGCTTAAGTTATGCTCAAATTTAAAATTTTTCAAGCATACTTTTGTGAAATTACATGTTACATAACCCGCACACAATAACCCTGAATAATATTTGTGGGATTTAACCTTTCGTTTCCCAAATGTTTACCCAAATATCCAACAAAAGAATGAGTTGTGCCGGTGATGTTGTAGACTTTAGAACTTGCATGGTATAATCTATTCGAGACCGACACAATAATGATATTAGGGATTTAAAACTGGAGTAACTTGGTTTAAAATTGGAAATCCTTAGGATTACAAAACCAAATCGCCTATACATGTGTTTAATTACTAACTACACCGGTTAGTTTAACCTCCAGTTTCAAAAAAAAAAAAAAAAAAAAATAAAAAAAAAAAAAAAAAATAAAAAAAAAAAAAAAAAAAAAAAAAAAAAATAAAAAAAAAAAAAAAAAAAAAAAAAAAAAAAAAAAAAAAAAAAAAAAAAAAAAAAACAAATAAAAAAATTAAAAAAAAAAAAATAATAAAAAAAAAAAAAAAAATTGGGTTGAGGAGGGGGGGGGTATGAGTCCCTTTCCACATCTCTGCATTAGAGTGATGAACCACTAGAACAAACCCGTAGAGCCATATCCTTTTAGGAATTTACACCATTTTGTTGTTTCGTTCACACCCTTACACCTTTACCCTAACCCTGTTAATTAAGTTTAATTTACAAGTTGCTATCCTTTAAGAGTGTAAAGTCTGTATTTACCCCCTCGAGTCCTTGTGTCATTTTAATACTTTAAAGTGCGGTTGGAAAGTTCACATTGCAAATAATGGGAATGTATACTATTAGTCAAGAGCTCATGCGTTCTTTAATACATTCACAATTAATGGTGAATCCGAAGAATGAAGAAATTACCGAAAGAATTATCCAGAATTATTATGATCGTGAAGATGGTGAAACTACACCGAGATTTGAAGTTTAGTTAGTAAAAAAAAGAGAAAAATTACAAGAAAAAAAAGAGAGAGAAAAAAAGTTTGCAGATAATCGTTTCGCGAAAGAGAATTACCTAAGGAATTATACGAAGGATCGATTATTCGTTGATACGTCGACAAAAATCAACGATGTAGAGTATTGTACAAAGTGGAAGATATCGCCACTTACCTTGTACAGTATGTAAAGTTTTAGGATGATTGGAAAGTTGACCGTTATGGGAACGTCAACTTAGGTTGTTGTTTTTGATCTATGATCAAGACGTTGTAAAAAGTTGTGTCTTTGTCATAATAACGGTTGGGAAAATAAGTGTCTACCAACTTATATCTTAGTCTTAATCTATTTGTTTCTTGATTTTTATTTAACAATAATTTACTTCCCTCTCACCTAATGATTAGCCACTGGTTTTACGCGAATGAGGATTCATACGAACATGCATGTCTATTCCGTCATTACGGCCATGTATACATGCTTTGTACCTCGTTGGTTTACGACTTTTGGTGAAAGTTAGAAGGTTCCTACCCTATATCATTCTTCATCCTAACCGTTGGTTAAATTCGAATGGGGATGTGATCGAACACACATGTCTATCCTGGCGTTCCGGGTGTGTATGTGTGCTTCAGCTGCCTTGTTGGAATGGTACTTCTGGTGAAAGATTGTAGAATGATCAAACCCATAGCTCCTGTTGGGATAGGGCTCGCTCTCTCGGGGGAGGGAAGAGACCCAGATTTATCCGTTTAGTATACTAGTGGTTGGACGGGGGGTAGGGTTAGGGGGGGGGAGGGGGGGTGGGGCGGCGGGGAGGGGGAGGAGGGGGGGGGGCTTGGTAGTGGGGGGGTGGGGGGGGGGGGGGGGGGGGGGGGGTTGTTGAGAGGATCCGTAAAGGGGGGGGGGGGGGGGTGGGGGGCCAAGCTTATAATGAATACTCGTTACGACTGACAAACTGAGCAAGTAGTTACATGTTACCACAAAATTAGTGGAAAGTGTTTTGAGTGTTTTTTCATCTTCCTATTTCGTGAGGTGGTTTGGTTGTGTACTTGTAATAGAATCGAATAAAAGCTTTAACGGGAAAATACCCGTAGGGATACATTTTTGTAAACTTCCTAAGCATGATTCAAAGACATCACATTTGGGGAGATTGTTAGCCTCAAAATGTCAAGTCTAACATGGTAGCTCGGAATCTATCAGAGACCATGCTTTAGGGAAGTGATGACATCAAATAACGTCTATTTTATAGCATTATTTATTCTATGTTATTAACCCATTTTGTATAGTTATTGCAAAGAATTGTTATTTAATCATTTATATTTGAGAATTGCAGTAATTATAGAGTAATTGGTGAAAGTTAGCAAAAGGAGCGCATTCTGGAGCTTAAATGAAGATATTTTGAAGATTACTATTCTAAAGACCAATACGCCGTATCCATCAAATAAGATACGATGTATCCGTGCCTGCACTCACCAAAGACCACAGAAGGATACAGATCAATACGCCGTATCCAGAGAGACTCAATAAGCCGTATTCAAGATATAGTATTTAAATATTCTAAAAGATATCAAGCATGGTCCTTACTCTAAGAAATCCTAAATACGTCGTATCCAACACTTGGATACGCCATGTCCAACCGACTTCCAAACCTTATAAATAGAAAATTCAAAAACGAGTTTTCAGTGTACTAAATCATATTCTCGATACCTAAACCATAAAAGTCGATTTTTAGAGGAGAAAAAGAGCAGAAAAGGTCGAGCAACGTTATCAATTCCATAGGAGACAACGTGTAATTCCATATACTTTAGTAATCGTTCAGTTTTTGGTATCATTCGTTAACTCGGTTAGTTTACCTTGGCTAAATTATTGCTCTTGTATTTTTTATGATGTTTGAAGCCTAATACCTTTGGGTATTAGCCATTGTTATGAAGATTTGAAAGTTTGGTATTTGTTTATATCGATTTCTTGATTTATCGTTAAATGCTCGTTTATGTTTATAAATTTATACTTGTTTACACGCTTTTGTATGCGACCTATCATTCAACTAGATCTAGTGAAGCAGACTAAGTAGATCTAGAGTCCAGGATAGCTCTTCATATAGTGATTTATACATCTAGAATTATAGTTACACAAATATTTTCCTTCTAAGTCTGTGTCTAGGATACGCTTCAGGCTTAACTAGTTAGATGGATATTGCCAATGGTTTATTGATCGTGTTGACTAACAGGTGACCTAGATAATTCAACAAGTAACGTTCTGATTCCATTGGATAGTTTGACAAGTAGACTACTAGTGTATAAATTGTCATTAAGTGGTAAGTGGGTAAAGTCTCTATGAGCTAGGGTTTAACAAGATCACCATTGCTTTAATCCTTAAGATAGATTATAATCACAAAATTAAGGAGCCTTTATGCGGAGGCTTTATAGCGGATGCTTTAATTAGTACCTTTTAAAGACAATCAATTAACAACAACAAACTTCATCATCTAAGCTTAACTTCAATCATTCACAAGGACTTAATTAATTCATCATACCTTAACTTCTTCAATTAATCTTTCACGGTTTCTTCTTGATTTCCAATCATAGATTTGTAAAATCCCGTGGAAATTAATTTCCTTTCATTTGAATTAATCTTAGTCAATCACAATCACTTAATCAATCCATACTTATCATTTCACATCACGCTTAAAATGTCGACTCAACAAGACATTTATGCCGCCGGCTCCGAAAATCGTCCTCCCATGCTTAACAAAGAGAACTATGTTCCATGGTCATCACGTCTTCTCCGTTATGCTAAGAGCAAACCAAATGGAAAGTTAATCTACAATTCCATTATGAATGGTCCTTATGTCAGATGAATGATTCTTGAACCAGGTGATGCAGACCATGAAGTTCCTGTTAATGAAACCTTTCATGAGCAGACAGACGATGAAATCACTGGGAAGGAGCTTAAACAGGTTGAAGCCGATGATCAAGCCATTCAGACTATTCTTCTCGGTCTTCCTGAAGACATCTATGTTGCTATTGATAGTTGTGAAACTGCTCAGGAAATCTGGTTACGTGTTCAACAAATGATGAAAGGTTCCGATATTGGAATTCAAGAAAAGAAGGCTAAGTTGTTTAATGAATGGGAAAGGTTCGCTTCCATTGATGAGGAATCGATTGAGTCTTACTATCATGGTTTCTCAAAATTGATGAATGATTTCAAGAGAAACAAACACTTTCCAGAAAAGATTGCCAGTAATCTCAAGTTCCTAAACAACTTACAACCAGAATGGAGTCGACATGTTACCATTGTTCATCAAACAAAGGACTTGCATACAACAGATTACACTCAGTTGTATGATTTCTTAAAGTCGATCTCTACTACTATTGAAGCTGATTCACACACGATACGCCATATTGGATCATCACAATACGCCGTATCCACTGGACAGAACAGTATACTGTTGTACAAGTTAAGACAAATGACGATTACTTTTCCAAGTCATTTGGATAATCATTAATGTGAAGAAGAAGAAGGGAACTATGGACCAAAATTTGCGAAAGCTTATGGAGCTTCACATATCAATGACACCATACCCAGAAAGGAGAAAGACCCAGGGAGTTTCACTTTACCTTGCTATATTAATAATGTTTGTTTTGACACCCTCGTTGACTAAGGAGCTAGCGTTAGTGTAATGCCTCTATTGACCTACCTTAACTTAGGATTAGGAGTATTAGCCCACACCAGGTTGACAGTGGAATTAGCAGACAAGACAGTGAAATATCCAAAAGGAATAGCTAAAAACGTACTAGTAGGAATTGGTAAATTTACTTTCCCAGTAGACTTTATAATTCTTGATATGCCCGAGGATATCAAAGTGCCCTTGATCCTCGGAAGACCATTTTTGTCTACCGCCCGTGCTAAGATTGATGTTTACAAAAGAAAGATTACTTTAAGGGTCGGGGAAGAAAAGATTGTTTTCACAAGTGTTAAACCTGCTAGTAGTTTAATTAAGAGGGTCTACATGCTAAGTTTGAGAGAAAGAATAGAACTTGATTTGGAAGCTAGGCTCCCCCCCCCCCCACCACCCCCCCCCCCCCCCCCCCCATTCAGTAGAACTTATGGATGGTGACTCTAGGTGTAATAGATAGACCATTTCTTGGAAGATTACATTGAACTAAATGATCTAAATGAACCATTTGAGCTTAGGAAAAATCAAGGTGATGATTTAATGCCCACTATTGAGGAAGGTGCGGTAATTGAGGAATTTAGAACTAGGGATGAAGATCTTGATACTGGAATTGATGATTACCCTAGTTATTGCGACAATAATAAAAAATCCACATAGACTGTGCCCACAACTTAAAGTTTTCATGCATGATAGGACTTGAATTTACTCACGTCAACTTCTTCCCGTTATTGTACGTCAATGTGATGTCCAAAAAGTTTCATAACTCTATAATGAAAGATAAGATGGTGTATAAAGGGGATAATGTTGTAGGAACCTTAATGAATGTGCCTATTTTTGTTGGAACCTTTTCTGTTGTGACTGACTTTGCAGTTTTGGAAAATATGGATGCTTATCGTGATAAAAGAATAGGCGATGTTATTATTGGCGAACCATTCTTAAGAGAAGTTGGAATTAAAGCAAGACGGTTTGATGGAATAATTACCATTTACAATAGTGATGATGAAGTAACTTACCAAATGGTACGATCACATCCGAGGTTTAACGTCACACTAATGAGCAATGCAACAAAATCCCACCATTACTGAAGGTAAGTGAGAAAGATGAAAAGAATGGAATCTCGCATGCATACCAAAAGCTTAAGGGGTTCTACAAAGGAGTTTTGAATCCTGGACCCGATTACATTCGAAATGCGAAGACGAAAGAATGGCTCACACGCGAGCACATTAGCATGCATGAGATGGAATAAAGAAGAGAAGATGAAGACAAGTCTAACTTAAAGACTTCGCTGTAAACAAAAGTGCTTCCCGGGAGACAACCCGGATTGTTATTTAATTTTATCGAGTCTGTCTTCCCAGACATCAATACGGCGTATCCGCCCCATATCATACAGCATATTGATTGTCTGGAAATTATCAGTCTTTACTTTTTATGCACTTAAAAAAATATTATTGTCAGTTCTGGAATACGGCGTATTCATTAATTTGATACGGCGTATCCACCAGACTGACCCGTACTTAGTTTGTTTAGTTTAGTTTAAATTAAAAGTAAGATTGCCAATATCGGGGAATGCACGTTTTTCTTGTTTAATACAGGACATCGTGAAAGGAAATATCGATGAAGTGGTGGAATGCATATTTTTTTGGAATTTCTGTTGTGTTTTGCTGTTCGTGCTAGGATTTCAGAACGTTTTTCCACCACCAAATTTCTTGATCATAAACCACACTTGGAGAATCTACCGAGCAAATATCAGGGGAGTTTCTCATTCTAATTCTTTTTAAATTCCCATAATTAATGTTTTATCTATACAATGAGGACGTTATATAATTCAAGTGGGGGATGGAATTAGAATGTTTACTTGTCTTATTTTTCACACTAAAATGCTTAAATTATGCTCAAATTTACAATTTTTTCAAGCATACTTTTGTGAAATTGCATGTTACATAACCCGCACACAATAACTCTTGTTAGATATTGTAAGGATTCAGCCTTTCCGTTTCCAAATGTTTACCCAAAGTCCACAAATATGAGTGTGTCGGTGATGTTGTAGACTTCAGAACTTGGCTTGGTATATCTATTCGAGACCACAATAATGAGTATTATGGATTTAATTGGAGTAACTTGTTTGCATTGGTAAATTTTTAGGATTACACCCAAATCGCCTATCCATGTTGCTTATTAACTAACTACACAGGTTAGTTAACCTCCAGTTTAAACCCTTTTCCACTCTCATCTTTAGACTAATGATCCACTAGAACAACCCGTAGAGCCAATCCTTTAGGAATTACACCAACTATTTGTTTCATCATACCCTTACACCTTAACCTACACTGTTAGATTAAGTTTAATTTACAGTTGCTAGTTGCTTAAAGTGTAAAGTTTGTATTTCCCAAGTCTTGTGTCATTTTCTATATTTGGTGCGGTTGGAAATTTGCACATTGCAAATGGGAATGTATATTAGTAGTCAAAACTCATGTGATTTTACTACCGTCACAATTAATGGTGAATCCGAAGAACGAAGAACTATCGAAGGAATTATCCGGAATTATTATGATCGTGAAGATGGTGAAACTACTCTGAGTTTCGTATATAGTTAGATTGTTTAAGAAAAAAAGTCAAAAAAATGAGGAAAATTGCAACAAAAAAGAGAGAGAGAAAGAAAGTTTGAAGATAATCGTTTCGCAAAGCAAGAACCGAAGGAATTACACGAAGGATCAATTATTTGTTGATACGCAACAAAAATCAACGATGTAGAGTATTGTACAAAGTGAAAGATATCGCCACTGCCTTGTAGAGTATGTAAAGTTTTGGGATGATTGGGAAGTTGACCGGTATGGGAACGCCAACTTAGGTTGTTGTTTTTGATCGATGATCAAGACGTTGTAAATAGTCGTGTCTAAATCATTGTAACGGTTGGGAAAACGTGTCTTGCAACTTGTATCTTAGTCTTAATCTATTTGTTTCTTGATTTTTATTTAACAACAATTTACTTCCCTCTCACCTAATGATTAACCATGGGTTTTACGCGAATGAGGATGTGATCGAGCATGCATGTCTATTCTGTCATTACAGCCATGTATGCAGGTCTTAGTTGCCTCGTTGGTTTATTACTATTGGTAAAAGTTACAAGGTTCCAACCCTATATCATTCTTCATCCTAACTGTTGTTAATTTTCCGGAATTGAGATGTGATCGAACAACATGTCTATTCTGTGTTACGACCATGTATGTGGCTTCATCTGCCTTGTGGAGTGGACTTCTGTGTGAAAGATGTAGAATGATCAACCGTAAGCCTTCCATACACAAACCCATATGTCTTCACCTTCTAAACTTTGTTACTCAGGGGCTTTAGTGGTGGAGAGTGTGTTCTGCCAAGCTTATGACGAAATATCGTCACGAATTACTCACTGGAGCAAGGTTTGTTTTCTTTTCTTTGTGCGAATTAGTTTCATGTTACCACATAGATTAGATGAGTGATTTGAGTGTTTTCATCTTTCTATTTCGTGAGGTGTTTGGTTGTGTACTTGTAATAGATCAAATAAATGCTTTAAACAGAAAATATCCTTAGGGATACATTTTTATAAACTTTTAAAGGCTACTTGAGGACAAGTAGGATTCAAGTGGGGGGATATTTGATGACATCAAATAACGCCTATTTTATAGCATGATTTATCCCATGTTATTAACCTATTTTGTATAGTTATTGAAGACCAATACGCCGTATCCATCAAGGAAGATACGGCGTATCCGTGCCTGCACTCACCAAAGACCACAAAGGAATGAAGCTCAATACGCCGTATCCAGAAGATGTCAGTACGTCGTATTGAAGATATAGTATGTGAATATTCTGGAAGATATCAAACGTGGTCCCTACTCTAAGAAACTCCAATACGCCGTATCCAACTCATTGGATACGCCGTATCGAACCGACTTCCAGACCTTATAAATAGAAAATCTACAAAAACGAGTTTTACAGGATGCCTAAATCATTTCTCAATACCTAACCACAAAATGTCAATTTCAGAAGGAGAAAAAGGAGCAGAAGAGGTCAAAGCAACGTTATCAATTCAAAGGAGCACCGTGTAAATTCCATATACTTTAGTAATCATTAGTTTTTGGTATCATTCGTTAACTCGGTTAGTTTACCTTGGCTAAATAATTGCTCTTGTATTCATTATGACGTTTGAAGGATAATACATTCGGGTATTAACCATTATTATGAATATTTGACATGTTTAGTATTGTTTATCGCGGATTTCTTGATGTATCATTGTATGCTTTTTTTTCATACTGGGTTTAGGATTACGCATTGCGACTATCATTCAACTAGATCTAGTGTATCGGACCAAGTAATTAGAGTCCGGATGAGTCTTTCATATAGTGAATTTATACATCTAGATCATGGATCCATGTATTGTCCTTCTTAAAATCTGTGTATAGGATACGCCTTCGGGCTTAACTAGTTAATTAGTTGTTTGCAAAATGGTTCTATTAATCGTGATTGACTAAAGGTGAACCGAATAAATCAACAAATAACCGTACTGATTTCATTGGATAGTTTAGACAAGTGGACTACTAGTGTTTTAATGCCCATTAAACAGTAAGTAGGTAAGTCTCTATGAGCTTGGGTTTAACAAGATCACCATTGCTTTAATCCCTAAGATAGATTATAATCAGCAAATAGGATGCTTTATGCGGTATGCTTTAATTGTGACAAATTAATGTATCTGGTCTTAGAAGAAAGTCCGCTAGTCTTAGGAATGATATGCCACCCCGAGAGAAGAAATCATTGCACTAAATAAACAAACCATCTAATCGGATTAATAATGGTTAATACAATTTTCTTACATAAGGCTCGACCGCTCTTTTATCTTCTGTTAATTAGCTTGCGTGGGTTAAAGCGTCTTGAATTAATTGTAATCACCGACCAACTTGTGCCAGTCTCTCAGGCTGAAACCTCCCTTTTACCTGTTAGAATTAGGATTAGAACTAACATAGGTTTAGCATAGGTTTGACTTAGATTAGATTTAACATAGATTAGATAACCAAATATATAAATAAATTAAGAGATTTAACCTCGCTTCAAGTGTTCGACACCCTACTTACCACGAATCTACCACCGACCGGGTACACTGCCCGTTAAAGTGTCCTTTTTGGTTAAGTCGGCAAAATATAAATTTAAAACTTGAAACATCTTAAATATATACCACACAACGACCACATCAATGTCATGGTTTGATAGTTTATCACCATCATTTAAAAGTTCATTCATGATAACCTTGTATCTGGTCTGAGCAGTGTTATAAAAGGCATGCCATGACGGTGTCAATGCGTCGCTAAGGCATGAGGCGTGGACTCTACGTTACGAAATCGACTAATGCGTTTACTTTAGACGTGGCGTGAGATGAGGCGTGAAAAGCCGCGATAAAGTGCGCTAAAGCATGAGGCGTGGCGGTTTTTTTTATTCAACTCCGATACTTTTTTTAAATAAAGATTATTACATGTAAGGATAGTTTCTTATCTTTATTCATTATGTACAACGCTTTTCGTAAACTCAATAAATATGAAATATGGTGTGTATATATATATAAATATTCTCATATCATGTGCCGCCTTAAGCCATACCTTAACAACGCAAAAGCATAGTTAGAGCTGCTAAAGCGTGAAGCTTGAGCATGCCACCACGCCACGCCTTACGCTATTTATAACCTTGGGTATGAGAGATACTTTCTTCATCAGTAGACTTAAAAGTATTGTAGACAAGTTTAACGGTTCCCAGTAACAATGTTTTCTATTTTTTTTTGCCCTTAGAAGGTCCCTCAAGTTTAGAATCAATGTCATTTCAATACTTGTTTATCAATTGGACATCCATGACTAATTATTGGTCATTTAGTAAGCATTGATATGATTAATGCTTTTAAGGGCGTTGGTCCTACCTACTCTCATCATTTGACCACTGGACTTTAGGTTTTAAGAGATTTGTAGTTGTATTTGAAACAAATGGACATTCCTCAATACATTTAATGAGGTAAGGTTTCATTGTAACAAAATAACGAAACACTCTCTTTTTCTATTTGGTAAATATTGTAACCTCTAGTTTAGGAGTAGTGGAGATATAAACACTGCCTTTTGGATTTATAAGTTGCGATACTTCACCAGACATTAGGATCTTGGTTTTAAAAGCTTTTGAACAGTTTATGAAAGAAGTTTTACAAATCCAACCGCTCTGATACCATTTATTTTTTTCCTTTTTTTACTAGTTATAAAGAATAACTTGAGTTTTATTTAAACCGGTTTCATGATTGGTTATGTATTAAAATCTGTTTTAAGTGACAAACAAGTTATAAAGTTCGTTTACAAAGTATCGTTTAACATTTAAGATTTCTTATTGAAATGAATTAAAGAATTTACTAAGATTGTTTGCGGAATACCAATCTAGTTGAATGGACCAATTGTTTGCTAATCTCATCACTAACTTATCATAACTAAAGTTAATGTTTTTGTAATAAACTATGTTAACAAAACCGAATACACTAAAGGACTTGGGTCATTTGTGGTTTGTTATTGGTGGTATGGTTTTAAAACGATTGGAATCACACCACTATTCAATGTTTAGTTGTTTTTTTGTTATGGTTTTAATAAAATAAAGTCTTTCAGTAACGCTATTAGATTCATGAAAGCAACTGGGGTAGATATGAATATTTTATTAATTCAATTTTGTTATTAATCTCTCCCCATGAACATAAAATTGTACTTTTATATTTTTTGTTTTCTCTTATTTAATATTTTATAATATATATTCTCTCTTATATATCAAATCAAAAACTAAAACCCAAATTCAAATCAAAATTCAAAATCTAAACTCATCTATCATCTACAAAACAAACGGGCCCTTAGTTCTATAGAGGAGTAAACACTCTTAACATTTGTTCCATATTAATTGATAAAGATATTATTACTCATTTGAAACATTATCTTGTATAGGCACAATGCAATGTAGTTACTCGTGGAATAGCAAAAACGTGTCGAGCATCTAACTATAAAGTTCATTGCTGCCTTACTGCATTAAATGGTTTTATAATTGGAATGTTTCCAATCTCGATTTAGGGAACAATCTTGACAAATGTTCACACATTTCTACCAATTCTTGTACTTTTTTTGGGTTACCTGGTTTTTGCTACTAGCCTTTTGGATAGCCTGGAGTTGGCGCATGTAAACCTCTGTGGCCACTCCTAAATGTACACACCTAGCGATGTTTGAATCAATGACCTCTTGTTTGAAAGTAAAAGACCTTACCACTAAGTCATTTGGTGATGGTTAACTCTTGTACTTTCTTTAACTTTCTTTTATAAGTGATTTTGTGCTTATCTTTTTAAGAAAGTTTTCGCTTAACATGTTAGATGGTTATATATTTTTCCTTCAGAATGCTCTTGGTTGTTGAGCTAATCAAGAGGAGTCGGTGCGTTATTTTTAGTACTTCATTTGTTGAGTTTCGCTTCAGAAAATAATGAGACTTTCGTTGCTTTTGATGGACTCTTAAGATGACCCTCTCACTAATTTTACATTTAACATATTTTATGTTAAAATCTTAATGAAAGACCATTGGGTTCTAAGTTGAACATATGTAGAGTAGAAACATTTTCTATGTCGATACTAGTTATCGTACTCTTTTATCTTTTAGAAATTAGTATTATCTAATTACATACAAGTACGACATGATGCGTCTAACATTTCCATTTACGTATCATATTTCGTTGGACCCAATATTAGTTGTATTTAACTATTTATTATCTTATAGAAACCACTATAACATCATTATAAATATACACAATCAGTGACAAATCCACTGTCGTTTTGACACTGTCGTTTTGACAGTGGGTCACTTTGCTACAGTAACGGGCTTTCATTTTGGGTCAGTCCGATTTTGGTTTTTTTTTTTTTAATTGTTTTTTTTTTTTAAATTTGTATGCACAAAGTAGGAGGAAAAAAATATATTACAAAAGTTCCGATTTATTCAGATAAAAAAAATACCCGCGAAAACATATTCGATACCTAATAACTTTAAAATAATTGATATGGTCACAAACATACAACCCATTATATTAAAAAAAAACCATATAGAAAGAAAAAAAAACAACACTTTAAACATGAAGCCTAACACATAAGCCATATAAAAAAAATTATTACTAATATACACATTTGTCGACAAACTAACCTAAAATTCACATAAAATGTGGCCCAAAGTAAAAAAAAATACAAAACGGTTCCTCAACTTTTAACTATTTACGATTTTCTTACACAAAAAATCCCGTAAAAAATTAACAAAAAAAACACGTCAAGTTTTTATTGTTCACAACTTTTTTACATTCATCGGCCCAAAAAAAAAATATCGAACCGTCCCAAAAAAAGAAAATATTCGGGAAAAAATTAACCCGTCCCAACATAAAAATAAATAAATTCCCGAATCATACAAAAAAGGAAATAACCAAAAAATAGCCTAAAATATGGCCCAAAGTAAAAAAAAAAAAGAAAACGGACCCTCACCTTTTAACTATTTACGATTTTCTTACACAAAAATTCCCGTAAAAATTGTGTGTGAGTATACAGTCCAAAAAAAAGAAATATTAGGAAAAATTTTGCCCGTCCCACGCAATTTTTTTTCTCATACGAATCATACAAAAAAAGAAAATATTAAAAATTAGCCCTGCCATAACGCATCGCCCAAAAAAAACTCCCGAAACATAAAAAAAAATTATTCAGGAAAAAATTAGCCCCACCGCAACACGCGGGTTCTTTTACTTGTTCCTTCCTACTAGCTGCCAAGTTGTAATGAAAACAGCACTTGGCTATGGTCATTAAAGTTAGTTTATCAATCACATGAAAATAATATAATAAGTGGTTTCAGTCGCAACTCAGGATGTGTGGCCGTATTATTGTTGGCATTTTGAGTAAAGAAAACCTAGAACCTTCAAGTACATTTATATTTGATTTGATGTTTGACTAACTCCATGAACCCGGCCCACTGGTTTGGATATACATTCCTATCGATAAGGTACAAGGGATTAGTATGTATGATATGTCAAATGTGGATAACAAGTCGATATAATAGCACTAATTTCTATGTTTTTGATGCATTTTTATCTTGTAGACGGCTCTATAAATTGTTTGGATTATGACCATATAATGTTATATATGTTCGGAAAGAAAGATTTTCGAATCCTAAGAGGACGCCAAACGTCCTTTATATGTTAAATGACGAGTAAATATATTAATGTAATATATATTAAATGTATAACAAACGATCGTTAAAAGTTAACGAGTATTAAATAATTAGTTAAGCGTTTAATGGTTGAACGTGAGGGACTAATTATTAATAAACCAAAAACAAAAGGGTTCGGTTGCCTTTTCTTTTTTTCCCTAACTGGTTGTGACTAGAATCCTAATAGGATTAGGAGTTTTATTCTTAGTCTATAAATATGGTTTAGTTTTTCATTATAATATAACTTGGTAAAACTAAAAAACCAAAAAGTCGACTATTCTTTCTTTTGGTCAACCGGCTTCAAAAATTCTTTTTGGAATCTTTGTTACTGCTACCAATTGACAACACAAACAAACACTTTTAGTTTTGTTTGGTTATTCAATTATTTGATTTTTATTGTTTCTTGTTCGTTAACAGTTGATAGATTCAATAGTCGAAAAAGCATCGTTTGTTCATCCATCTAACTGAGTACTCAGCATATCTCGTCGTTTGCTTATGAACGTAAGTGTGTGGAAAGTTTAGAGGAATCATACATTTGATTTAGTTGGGTACGCATTGTTATTATACACACGCGTATATAGAAGACGGTGTATTCGGTTACCTATATCAGTGTCGGTGTATCGTTTCGTGCTAAAAGGTACACTTCTTCTATTCTTGTTAATTAATGTATTCTACATGTTATCTATAATTCCGCTGGGTACTCGTGTTAATTAATTGTTAATTAGGTTATAAAACCCAATAGTGGCATCACGAGCCATCGTGTAGAATCTTTAATTACAAGAAACTAAATTGGACAAATTAGGGTTTCGTGATTAATTTAAATGCCCCGATGGGCGGTTTTTTTGTTAAAAAGATTTGATCTTGAAGGTTAATAAAATTAATTAGACGAGATTTAGGTTGTATGCAATTTAATATAAAAAAACTTGATATATTAATTGTTAATTGTTTTAAGTTTATGTTAATTGTTAATAAGGATCCATGATAAAATCATGCAAATTTATCATGGATTGATATTAGATATTATAATCTTGTTAATTGTTAAAAAGGTTTGTTTTAAATATGATTAAAATACACATAATTTTAAATATTTTCTTAACTGGTAAGATCCTTGATTCATGAATTCGGGAAGACCCTTATTAGTGAATAAATGGGGCCTAAAAAAATAGTTAAAAAGATTTATGTGCTATGTGGTATTTATTTATATAAGGCTTACGCAATCGATTGTTTTGATGTATGTGGCCGGAGTTTATAGGACGAATGAGCCTTATATGAATAAATACATGTTTTAATTATTAGATAATTAGGATCATATTTAATGTTTGCATGCCTTAATTGTTAAATGTGTTTAAATAAATGTTATTTAGTTTAGTTGATGTTTATT
>BQNB010017448.1:2164-13129 GCA_026074375.1 Tanacetum coccineum | reverse complement strand
TCTATTATGCTCAACCCTAATACCAACCGTTGTTAGTCAACTGACAACTAATATTAAGTGGGATATATTGTAAACCAATTCTCAATTACTTGGAAGAAGTAGCGCATGTTTTCTTTTGTTGCTCGTTAGCGAGAGATTTAACGAGGCTCATATGTCGTTGGTGGAATTTGGACGAGCATCTCTTCTCGTCGTATGCTGAATGGCTTAGTTGGTTCAATTCTTTACGGCTTGGTTCTAAATTGAAGGCGATTTTGGAAGGCGTTTTTTACATTACATGGTGGAGTGTGTGGAATTTCCGTAATCATTTGCTTTTTGCTTCTACTAAGCTGCGGAAGGAGTCCATTTTTGATGACATTGTTTTACGCTCATTTTCTTGGTGTGTAGCTAGAGGTAGATTTACGTTAAACTGAGATAGTTGGCTTCAACACCCTCATTTAATTTCCTTGTAATTGTCTAGCTCCTTGCTAGTTTTTCTTTTATAAAGTTGCCGTTCAAAAAAAAAATTAATAAACTAAGAAAGTAGCATATGGACAAAGCTGCTCGATACCTTGTTTGACTATATTACCTCATGGAATACGTATGCCAATGCTATTAGACCACTCTCACAGTTTTTGTTGATGTTTGATTAATCATGTGTATTAAACAGTACTAATAACGTGCATGCCTACTTATGGCAGGATACAATAACTTAAAATGCTTCCTAAAAATGATGTTTCATGTCATCGATTTACATAGTTTCCTTCGTTTAAAAGTAATAAAAGTTGCATGATTTTATACAGGAGCATGAAAAATGACATTTGGATCCACTGAACTAAGAAGATCATGATTACAATAATGTCTTGGTTGATGTTTGATTAATCATGTGTATTAGACAGTACTATTAACGTGCATGCCATAAAAGGTAAACAACTAAACATTAAATCAGATTGGTTTTTAATAAAAGGTAAAAACGTGACTATCTACATTCTATCTTCTAATACACCGTTCTCGCAAGGTTAGATACTGTTATTGTTGTCGATGGACTTTACCGAAGCTATATGACAATAATAATCTTTTTTTGATATTAAACAAACCAAATATTCTTTCAAATATTTGCATATATGCCCAAATGAGCGTTCGCATGACCTTTTTCAAATGATCCAACAGTTAACAAGCATCTCGTTAATGGAAAAACGTGATACATACAAGCATCTAAAGGGTACATAATAGTGTCATAACCCTTAATTTAGTCCAAAGTGTCCCTCAACGAAGTCAAAGGGACAAAGCAATTTATGTGGCCAAGTCTTTTAACCAGTGTTTTGAAACCCGGTTCGACCCGGCCGGGTCAACCGGTTGAACCGGTTCCGGCCGAAAAAACGGGTCAAATTAAACCGGGTTTCATATTTTCGAAACCCGGTTTGACCCGCCGGGTTTGACCGGGTTTGGAGTGACCCGGGTCATGAGACCCGGCCGGGTTTCGGTTTTTTCGTATTTTTTTATAAATAAAACATGTTAATTGTATATATTTGCGACGTAATTTTAATTTTACATGTTATATTTGTTAATAAATAGTCTTTAGGCTTAATATATGAAATATTTCATGATTTATATACATATTTCTTTCTAATTATTGAATATATATATATATTTTTTGAAAAACCGAGTTGACCCGGCGGTCCAACCGGTTGAACCGGTGACCCGGTGACTCAACCGGGTCGATTCAAAACCCGGTTTTCAAAACATTGGTTGTCATCTTACAAAACAATTTGAGGTAGTAAACTATAAAACAAAGGAGTATAAAATTCAATATGGTCAAATCAATAATTGTGTTAAACTATATTAAAAGCCTTGACATAAGATGGAATCTGAATGGTGACTGCCTAGCTAATTATGTGAAGTTGATGATATTCTAAGCTTCCTTTAAAACAATTGCAACTTTTACAACAAAAGAAACGGGATGGAATTATTAAAGAAGTTAATAATGCAAAAGCACAAAAGGGACTTGTTTATATAGATTCATTGAATAGTGATGCATGGGAAGGTATTAGAATCTTGTTTCATTTGAAACCAGACCCTGGTTGTATTAATCTACTAGTAGTTTGGAATAACTCCATTAGTTTAGTGTCGTCTATGGTTTAGAGTTATTGTATATTTAATCGTTAACTAAACCGCATAACTAACAAATACTAACATTTATAAATAGAAGCAAATAGTGTCGGAACCATCTATCTTGGTTGTTTTCTTTGAAATAAGTTGAAATTTTCAGGCTGATGAGTTACTTTTTGACAGATTTTAATGGTTTTTGCGGAATAGTGTAAACTCCACACCTATGTGCAATGGGATAACTAACACTATTGGATGATGCCTTATGCCTTAGGCACAAATCCGAACGAAAAAACAGTGGGAAAAACACAATGAATATGATGCGTAAATCTGAAAATGATTTAAGATATAACAATTAATAAAAGTAAAAGGGAAACCGATCGATCCCTGGTAAAACGTGATAAGCCGTTTTGTAAGAAATGATGATCGAACTCTCGTCTCTGTCTCAAAAGATATGGGATTTTCTAACTGATCCACCCTGCTTGTTTTAAATTAATCATGTAATGTCATAACTGAATAAACATACATAAAACTTCAATTCATGACCTCCTTAATTAGGTGCTGCTTGTTTCTCATTATTGAACCACCATCTCAAAAACTAAAATATACTTGCACGCATAATTAATCAATGAATGATAGATACGTAATTACTTTTTGCATTGCCACTAGAATATAAAATTTTCCTATTTAGTGTCTGGTAAAACTAATTATTTAACTAAATATATATTAATCATATAGAAACTATTGGAAAGGTGTTTGGAGATGCAATGTACCAACAACTTTCACAAAGAGTAGTTGTGACTTTTGTTTCATTGTTCTGTGGCACTTCCAACGCCACATAAATCTTTCACTTTAAACATTTTTTTAGTACTCATATTTTTTTTTCTATTTAAGAAAAATAGAACTTCACAGAACATGTTAAAATAATATGTTAACTTTATTATTATAAACATATTGTTTCAGTTTGGATGCTATTAGGATTGAAGTAAACATTGAAGTATAAGTTAAGAGTAGTTGAAATATATATATATGTAGACAAAACAGTAGCAAGAATCAAAGAAAATAATGTCAGTCAACTAGGAACATGATATATAAAATACAAGATTAATTGTATAATCTTTCGATAAAACAGGCACATAGTTTAGGATAATATGTTTTCTAGCTAGTTGAATAAGTTTAACATGAATATTATCATTCCAATAATTGGGTTGGGGGCTTGGGGTGTCTATTAAATTACTAATCGAATGGGAACACTGTCACATGGGTCAATGGAATACAAGAAGATTAAAAAAACGAAATAAACATATAGAACAAATCTACACAACCCTACAATATAACGTGAGGGTGGCGTATTATTAGTATTCCCAACAGGCCAACATCATATGGCAGAAAACCGATCCAGACGCAATTTCCCTCACCATACGTTTTATATCACATGCCTTTATTTCTTATTCCAATAATGCCAATAATATCAACGTTTGTCTGGTAGTTATAAGTAATTTCTTGAGTCGACATTTTTCTAAATATTAGGTATCTCTTTGGATAAAATCATTTGGTTATAATTACTTTACTATTTTTTTTTCACTTTACTATGTGTTTCGCTAGTGAGTGATAATTTTTTTTCAAAGAAAAATACTACATTTACATAAAACTTACAAAAAAATATCTACAAAATAAGGTGCAATAATATGATTTGTTAAAAAAAGTAGAGTTGCCAATATAAAAAAAATTGTTGATTGGACCAAGTGTGATGACACGTCATTATGTAAAAGTTTATTTGTAGATATTTTATGGATGTAGCAAACCTTTTTTTTAACTCTCGTTTGTAAAACATTCTCCTTACCATTGTTGGTTGAACATGTTATAGGTTAGGAGGTTAGTTTCTTTAGATTGAGTCCATATGCAACCATCGGAGCATAGTCCAACGGTATCACTTTCTCATCATATATGTTTAGTTGTGTCAAGGAGGGGTTTTAAACAAATATGTTACGGGTCTAATCACAACTTCTATATAAAGGTTATTCGAACATGTGTTCATTATTATCTAAGTCTAGGTTTTTAGAAAGAATAGTCGAGGTTAGAGTTTTCTGGCGATTTACGTTTTTTTTACTTGACCCACTTATCTTGTTCTTTCCTGTAATTTTTTTTATATAAGCACGCTAGTGACAATTATGAATTCGAAGATATGTGGACCTCCTTTATTTATCTTTCATCATCTCCTTCAATCATATGAGTATGTGACAATGTGTCACAACCATAGCCAGAAAACTTTTTAGGTATATAACTTAAAAAGACTTATCATTCTTTTAGGTATAAAACGAGTCTGTTATAGTACTTCATATTATCTATTCAAGTGCCGTTGTTGAAGGTCTATGGCTTGTGGAAAAATCAGGTGGCACCCAAACAAGGCTAATGGAAGATGAGCAAGTGAATCCTAATGGTAATGAGTCTATTGCTAGACACTCGATGAATTTGAGCAGGTTACTAATGTTGCCTGTAGTAGCTAGTTCTTATCAGTTGGATTATGAGAATTGTATCAGAATTATAGTTTGAATATTTTAGCTTTTATAGTTTGCTCTGGTCTTATATGATTACCAATGGACATGTCACCTGTTGGAAATCTCGACAACAAACCTGAATGTCGACTTGTAGAAGCCATAACACTTTCACTACCACAAACATAACTGCAATTCCAGACCTTCCGTTTGAATGATTAAAAGTTAGAACAAAAGCAGAAACAACCCCAAGATATCGACAATATGAAGGAAAATATGCACACCAAAGATACCCTCAAACGCCACTTTATTAATACCAATATTAATTATATAAAGATTACATCGAGAAAGAAGAAGATTGTTAAAGAACTAGAATCATCTTGCCTTTATTTATAAAAATGAGGGGGCAAGAACCATGTAATGGTCGGCTAAGGAGTCTCCTAAATTGACCTCACCATGAAACCGGCTATATGGTCCTTGCCTTGCGAAAAAAAGCTTTACTAATCCTAATTATAATATACAACCTTTATGTTGCAGTACTGTGGGATTGCTTATTTGAAACTGCTTATTTTATATCAAAAGGCTTGGGCTCGCATTGTTTATAACTTAGGCTAAAAATACCTTCCGTACCCTTTTATATTATGTCAAATATGTCAAAATGATGGTAAAGAACCAAGTTGCAGTAACATGTTAGCTCCCGTCACAACGCGCGAGTCATTTTCCAACTCGTTTAGGCACAAGGAAGAAGAAAGATGGCTTAATATTGTAAAAAACTATTCAAATAGAATATGCAAGCCCATTGAAGTTGGGCCACTTAATGTTTTAACAGATAAATTCAATTTGGGCTCAAATATAAAGGAGGCAAAGATTTTTTCTTTTAAATTTACAATAACATCATTAATAGAGTAAATGAGAGTGAGAATGTGCTCGCGCGTTGCGGCGGTGTTGATTTATAGTTGACGCATGTATTTTATTTGACTGAGCATTTTTTTCTGTGATCATGGTTTTTGATTTTTCGGCCGACTAATCCACGTGATTTGATTGAACATTTGTCGTTGAGGCGAGTATTTTTCACTTATTTAGTTAACAAAATAGATCACCAAAAAATAAGAGATAAATACAAAAAATTGTTTTATGAATTGTTCGCACCTCATGTGTGATTCTGTATAATACCAATTGAACAAAGATTTTAATTATTATGTGTATGTTTTAATAAAATTATATCAAGAAAATATGAACTATAGATGTAGACCAGTAGACGTTACGAATTGAATCCAAGTTTCAATTGCCCAATGAAATTTTGGGCAAACCACATGAACCATCCATGTAATTTACTCTATTATCTATCTGAACTAACAGTTATAAATTCATTCATGAAAGTATAAATATTTCTAGTAACACCTTTACCCAATAAAAATTAAGCAAACTATGAATTTTCTATGACTCGCTTTTAATGCTGAGAACAATTGTGACTACCAAAAACTTAACGGGCTACAAAATCAGACCAGACAGCTGGGCCAAAATAAGCCCACCATAAGACCTCAGGTAATTTGTCGCCTTCCGACATGCTCTATATATCAATTAGCTACATGTTCAAAAAAAAAAAATAGCTACAATAACAACATCTAAAGCAAGGGATAGAAATGCAATAACAACATCTAAAGCGAGGGATTGAAGAGTTCTCAATATGGAGTAAATTAGCTTTAGCCATAACTAAGACGTCAATGAAGGCATAGAAGAGTGAAATGGACTATTACGAGTCGATAAAGTTCTCATTAAGGTTGCCCAACTACTAGAATAATACGCTTCTATCTCTCTCATATCCCGTGACCACGTATAACTAGTTTTGGAGTTAAAAACCCAGTTGTTACTTTAACCTAAGCTATTAAAAATGAAACAACACTCCATCATATCTTGAATTGCCTTACAATATCCATCTCACAAAGTATTCTCATCTCTTGGTCCGTTAATGAGACAATTCAAGAAGTAGATGTAGTCCGTGATGTACGTGAACGCATCTATACAACATTGCTCCCAGGCAAGACAGTTTGTGATGAGGTTCATAGTGAAGTCGTTTATGTTTATAGTAGGAATTTCGAGTAAACCATTTTTGAACTCTATATCCAATATTCCACTAGATTGTCTTGCCTTGAGTCTGATCCCGGATCGCCTTAATTCAGTCACACACTGTATAATTTGATTATTTGACGTATGCCTGTTTTGCTTCTCATGATCAGTACATGTAGTGTAGGACTCTGGCATAAGGCTTCTATACACCAACTCAAGTAAATGCTTAGGCGAATAGGCCACAAAGGTCCCAAGTGGAAAGACTAAGCTGATAGCTTCATTAATCAAGGGAAGTAGATCCATCCCATGTTCTGAAGTCTTTGAACATGTGAATAATGCCTCAAGAACGAAAAATGGAAGTTGGTTTTCAAGCTTGAGGAGATCTGCAACCATAAGTGGCACCATAGACGGCGTCACAAAAAAGGGGTCATCATATTTATCGACCCCTTTTTCACTCTTTCCTAGACGCCGTAATAGCTCGACTACAAAAACACCATCAAGCAACATCATTTCCACGAAATCATAACTACCAAGGGACCCGACATCTCCATATGACGCGTAGCACCCTCGAATACTATCTTCTAGTAGGCTTACTTCTTTGAGAAAAGAGCTCAAACCTTCACCAGATTCAACATTCTTTTTCAAAAGGACTTGTTTTAGGAAGTACCATTTGTTGTCATCAAAGTTTACCAAATACTCATTACCATGGTGGTAAGGACCTATTGAGACAACATGAGGCCGTTGGTAATCGCCCTCGTAAATTTTTCCAAGATTCCCAAAAAACTTAAAGATACAAGGGCCTCTTTGAGATCTTTGCACTCGTTGTGTTTTAAACTTAAGACGACGCTCCATGCGGTCCAGGTAAGCTCTATGTTGATCTTGGCCCATATCTTCTTGACGGCGTTCGTTAATTGTTAATGCGACATCAATGTCTCTCTGGTTAACCTTTAACTTGCATTTTTCATTGTTAGCATTTACAACAACTAATTGGTGCTCCATGAAGGGAACTATGAGTTGTAATGTGATCATAGGCTTAAGACTGCTAAATGCTAACTAAGTTAATATAGTTAGTTAAGTGCAACATGCATTAAGTATTATACAAATCGTCAGATACAAAAACAGCATTTTTTGTCATTTTTTGGCAGATAAAATATATATTATGTGCGATAAAGAGATGCCAGTATGGTACTTTTACATACATATTTGGAGTAATCAATTAGAAACAAACACATGATCTCATGATCCAAACCAAACTCTAAAACCTTAAAAAAACATTTTTTCTATTTATTCTTTTTACAAATCAACTATTATTGGAAATTTTTTGTCATTTTTTGGCAGATAAAATATATATTAGGTGAGATATTGAGATGCCATTGGTTTACATTTTAATTGTATTACGCCTTTAATTTACCATGGGCTATAATTTATTCTGCGACTAGCTAGGCCAAAGAGGGACATAATTAATAGAGTTAAGTACATAGATCGTCCTTGCGGTTGTCCTGAAAATGCAGGTTTCGTCATAAAAGTCCCGAAATTACATTGATCGTCCCTGTAGTTGTCCATTTTAAGTTGACTGGTCCTTTGACCGTAAATCCATCCAAAAATTCGTTAAGTTTCTAAGTCGTCAGAGGTATTATCGTCCTTTCAAGTTCAATCTTCATCCTCATCACCACATCTACCATAACTTCATCTTCATCCTCATCACTCCCACCACCATTGCTCACCTTTACAATAATCATCTTTATACATGCATTATTGCTTGAGTAATCAATAATAACATGCCTTTTACATACATATTATGAGTAATCAAAGGGTCCATAAACGCTAGTTAAGTTTATTAACGACAAGGGTAATATCGTCTTTTCCCACCCACTGATACCATTTATTAAAGAGTAAACTACACCAGTGGTCCTTGTGGTTTGCGTTGACCAACACCGGTAGTCCCTTGACCAAACTAATTGCACCGTTGGACCTTAAGTGGCAAACGTTAGGCGTGGCTGGTCCCTCATTTCTTGGGGGTCCATAAACGCTAGTTAAGTTTATTAACGACAAGGGTAATATCGTCTTTTCCCACCCACTGATACCATTTATTAAAGAGTAAACTACACCAGTGGTCCTTGTGGTTTGCGTTGACCAACACCGGTAGTCCCTTGACCAAACTAATTGCACCGTTAGACCTTAAGTGGCAAACGTTAGGCGCCGTTAGTCCCTCACTTTACCCAGGTCCTTAAACGATTGTTAAGGTTATTAATGCCAGGGGTATTATCGACCTTTCCCACCCACATTTTCCCCCGCCTATTTTCTTAACTCTTTTTCCCCATTTTCCCTCCTCTACCACCTCTATTTAACATCTTCTAACCTAATTAAAACACTCACCACTTCCACCAACACTCACAGTTAGGTTTTATGATGGCAAGATGTATTTGTAGAGCTTTAGCAGTCATCAAGACATCATGGACCAATCAAAACCCAGGTCGAAGGTTTTATGGTTGTCCCCTACCAGAGTGTAACAGATGGGTTAATTGGGTAGACCCCCCAATGTGTCATCGTTCAGTGATGATCATCCCTGGTTTATTAAGGTCTATTAACAACCACCAATGACTAATCCAAGAAGTTGAACAAGCAAGATCAAGAATGAAGAAGTATCTTATTGTTTCATGGGTTTTCTTTCTTGTTTATGTACTGTTTAAATAGTGACAAGTTGTATTGTGTGTGGGTTAAGTTAGATGTGTTTTGGGAAAAGTTGTATATGAATCCGTCTCTTTTCTTAAATTTTTTTGTAACTTTGTGAGATAGTGCATTTTTTCATTTACTGTGAATGTAGTTGAGTTGAATGTATAGGTGAAAGTGGAGTAAATGTTAGGGAAGTGAATGTAGTTGACTTTGTGAATTACTTCATTTACTGTGAGTAATTGCCCAACCACCTAGTTTCCCTTATAAAAACCAACACCCTTCACACCACCAATTCATAACCATTTATCCTTACAAACCCTAAAACCAAACTGTGTGATCATCAACATGTCAAAAAAAGTTGAAGTAATTGAGTTAAGTGACTCAAGTGATGCTCTCAGTGGTGGGGGTATTGAAAAGGGAATTGAGGGATCTTCAAAGGCTTCAATTCCTCCATTTGGGTCAGCCAAAAGGCCTAGGCCTGAGGTTTGTGCTCGTGTTGCTGAAATGTTTAAGACTAGGACTATGCCACCAAATGTGATCAATTGGTATGGCTATGTTGATCTTGCTGAATATCATGCTGATTCACTTTACTGTGATACTTGGCTCCCAGAAGAAGGTCCCTTTGATGAGTTTCCTGCAGAAACAGATGAGGAAGATGAAGACAGTGACATGTCCCTCCAGTTTCAAAGGCCAAAAGGTCCAGATGTTAACTATGTTCCCAAAAATATTGCCAAAAGCCCTACCTTCATTTTAAATGCTGTCATTGGAGTTGCTAATAAGACTACATGGGCTATGATTGAGCAAAAAATGGGAAAGAGGGGTGCTGGTAACAAAGGAAAAGGGAAGGAAAAGGTTTGAAGTTTGTGGATGGATGAAGCTTAGTTTGTAATGTTTAAGATGTTTTATGTTTAGTTGTTCCATGTATTGTCTTATTAAGTATTTACTTGAACTTATAATTGACCACAATTGATGCAGTGGTCAATAAATTTTGTTAATGAAATGAAGTTCAAGTTTTGGATCTAAATCTTTATCTGTCATCATTTTGCCCTTTGAACTGTTATACTTGTGCACATTTTCCATCTGATAGCATGATAGTAAACATTAAAACAGACCAAATGTCATAGTCTTTAACATAAACCATACATAGTCTTAAACCATACAGACATAAAGTAAACATCCAAAATACAGACATTGTGCAGAACCAACAGACATAAAGTTAACAAAGTTCACATTCAACCTAAGTTAATGACTTTCTTCTTTGGTCCTGTCTTCTTTGGTACTCCACCACTAGCTGCTGGAGCCTTCCCTTTGTTTGTTGTTTTCCCACTTGCAGATCCAACACCCTGAGTCTTTGGCCTTTTGTTTGCCTGAGAACCTGTAGGAGCATGAGTATCATCCATCCCTGTGGTTGGAACTTTTCTCTTGTTAGTCTTAGCAACTCTAGGACCAGTGCAACTTCTATTTCCTCACCATCTCATTCTTCAATATCTACTGTTTGTTCACTGTCTCTATAACCCATAAATTCAACTCCCTCATCCACATGAAAGTCAAAGTCTTTCATATCAACATCATCTACATTATTTTCTTCATCCACTAAGGAATCACTATCTTCACTATTAGTTTCATCATTTGCTTCTGTGTCTTCCTC